>BPTQ01000004.1:308303470-308467573 GCA_019973895.1 Chrysanthemum seticuspe
CCAATCTTGTTGTTCCCAAAGGACTGGAAGCATACTCATAAGCATTTCGCTTTCTGCATCTCCATCGTACAACATGTGTCTTATAGCGGTGCTTCTTCGGTGATCACTAGGACCCGTGAAAGAACTATGTCGGGCAGGTTCTTTGTTGAAGTTCGGGACTTGTGTAGATCTTGTAGCGGTGCTTCTTCGGTGATCTACGGTTGGAACTTCATTCAAGTCCGGGACTTGTGTAGCCTTGCCCATTTTGTCCTTTGCGCTCGGACGTCCACGAGTATTTTTCTGAATAACAGGTTCCCGTGTGTCATCAGATGCAGGTTGGTATATCGATCTCAACTTCGTTAGCATATTATTCTTGACAAACGACGACGCTTTGGTAAAAACATTCCTGAATTGTCGAATGTCATCTCTAAACGAAGTATCATCATCATCATCATCATTACTGGAAGAGCCATCTTCAGGCGGTGGCCTATTGATATTAGGCCACGGAACATGTAGGGTTCTCCAAAAAATATTAAGTTCTTCTAGTGGAATGGGGAGTCCTGAAATCATTAAAAGTGGTATATTACAATGACGCCCGTAAATCACTGATATTAATGGGAAAACAACTTGATAGTTATAAATGTACTTACCATGATATACATAGTATTGCATCTCGTGAAAGCATGGCAGTCCGTAAATTGTACGCAACTTATGGCTACAATCTTCTACGGTGATAGACCGATGGAGTTCTTTGTGCATGAGTTGGAAAGCATGGTGAGAAACTTTATACCACAATTCTTGAAATAGTAGAAAATTAGAATCATTTATTTTCTCGCCGATGCTTCTATTTAAACTCTCTTTTATCGAATTTTCTTGCGCAAATATAATCTTATCGATTGCACTCAACAACCTGTCTAAATTGGACTGTGTGCCGCCCAAATATAATTTCAACAACACGTGGTGAGCCTCAACTCTACACGTTATTGTCTGGCCGAATGAGCGATATTCATCGGTGATGTACGAGACAAACATGTGTCTGTAATCTCGCAGCCAGTTATCCAGATACTCAGCGATCGCTGAAAAAAAAACAGTGAATTAATCAAAGGTCATTCGGGTGCTTATTAATTAAATAATAAAAAAAATATATAATTAACAATTTATTACGCGCATGGTTGACCAAGCGTTGTCGTAGGCACTCATACTGTTGCTCGAACAAGGGGCGAGTCGGAGCTTTAACCAACCGATCCCATCTCTTTTTAATGGAGTCATACTCATCTAACCCACCGCATCTGTTTCTCATAAACTTCATCAAATTTATATGCCATCGACAGAGTAATTTGCGAGCGGTAGGGAATTCTGCTCTACATGCCCCAACCAACGCTAAATCTCTGTCGGTGACAATAACACGTGGGTAGTATCTTTCGTCTATCATCTCTTTTATGCGTTGCAATACCCATTCAAAATTATGCCCCTTTTCACCGTGTATAAAGTTGTACGCCATTGAAAATGTTTTATTCGTTGGAGTTACTCCAACAATTTCCAACAATGGCAATTTAAACTGTGTGGTATTATACGTGGAGTCCATCAACATGATTTCAGGGAACGTACGCCATAGAGCATTCGAAGTGGGGTGAACAAAAAATAGCTCCTCAAGCTCATTATGGTCATTCACCCTCGGGTAATATGCATAACCTGAATCCATCAGATGCGAGTAAAGGACTTGAATTTGAGTTCTATCACCTACTCTGGCTCTCCGGAACTTATCAAGTGCGTTATAAATAGTTCTAACGCTAGACATGTTATCCGGATTACGTCCCTTTATTGTCGAAAGTATATTACGTGGTGGTACGCTATACTCTGACAATTCTTTGACCAAACTCAACTCATCATCTTTTAATCGCATTGCATATGTGATAACGCTACACGCGTCGTTCGGGGTCAAGGAAACTTCCTTTTCTTCGAGCAAGTTTTATAACACCCTAGGCAGTGAACCTAATCGTTGTAGTGTAGTAATTAGGGTAAGCCACGGGTATTGATATCGTTCTCTAGGGGAATAGGAATGCTAGTAAGGAGTTACTACGCTAAGGTTAAGGTTGAGGAAGATTATTTTTTTTTATCTTTTTATATTTTATGAAATGGAAAGGTGCGAATCTCGGGTATTGGATTTGGGGGGTTGGTATTTCTACCGATTACTCTACTATTATCTAATTATCTAAACTAAGGTTGTGGGAGTCTATGTCTAATTAATGTGTGCTCGTATGATAGTTTAAAGATGTGTTTACTTAGGTTGTACTACTCCTTAATTATCTCCTATTGATGGTTGAGTTGTCACGTCCTTATTCTTAGTTGCGTTGTGTGTCTAAAGTTGTAGGGTATGCGTTTCTCCCTAACTCTTTGAACTTACCAAAGGGTCTCGTCTACAAACCCACTAGGGATGATAAACTCCTACTCTAAGGTGCTCTTTGGATGGTTTAGCCTACAACTACTCAGGTAATTATATTCTAAGGTTCACAAAGACGAATCAAGCATTAAGTACACAACGAATGACCTATCGCATTACTAGATCATTAATCAACTAAGATAAGAAACAACCAATCAATATTCAATAATTAAGTTTCATACTTCCTAAGCAAACACACAAATAAATTAGCGGGACATGGAAAACATGCAAGCATACACACAAATAATCAAAGACATAATTGAATTAATGAAGTAAAGACTTATCTTGACGTAAGATAGGGTTTAAAACCCTAAAATACTGTACAAGACACCTTAGGTTCGGTTTTAGGTTTTCACTCCAAAAGACTCTCCTCTTAAAACTGAAAAATTCGGATTCTATATATAAGATTACATATGCGACGGCGTCACCTTATGTTTCGTGACGCCGTCGTGTCGCCGTCATTAGGGTTTCGTCTTGGCCACGTTATCCTTGCGACGGCGTCACCTTATGTCCGTGACGCCGTCCTCTTTAGCTTCTGACGTCGTCTGGATTGCATCTAGGCCGTCTGAGTAGCGACGGCCTACTCTTTCACAACTAGACGTCGTCACTTGAAAATACGAGTTTTGAGTTCTGAACCGTCACAAAATTCTTGGGACGGCGTTGCAATTAGCACCTGACGCCGTCGCCTTCTAATTTCAGCAACTGTGAGTGTCTCGATTTTGACTTTGGCCATTTTCTTCATATATTCGCGCCTTTTCGTCCAAATAAGTGCCATTCCAGCATTTTGCCTTCAAGAGACCTAAAAAGTGAAAAGGAACGATATTAAGCAATAACGGATACAAAAGTGATCAAATAAGGACTTAAACGACCCCTCAAAATGGTACCTTTTAAAACCTTATCAAATATCCCTACACTTGTTATTTGCTTGTCCTCAAGCAAATGTGCTTTTAACCAATTAATTTATAAGTTAGGGGTCATGAAGCATTAATTCAAAACAGTCCACAACACATATAAGCCCCGCAAAAGTCATAACAAGCACGGAAATTACATACTAGCACCTCACATGGGGTGTTTGGATACTCACATCTCTCTCGGGTGTATATATGAAATATAACAAATAGGAAATGGAAGATAAACACTCATTAACCGGTCCTAGTACATAGATTACCATAGGCTTGAGAATAGATCAAACCTCCATCGCTTTGGCGTAAGCACCTAGGAAAGACAATCAAAGAGGTCTTTTAAAGGGTTGTAATGTTAGGCTTACGGTAGGGAAACAAGGGTTTGGTGGGATAGGCTATTTAGTGGTGGTAAGTCAAAAATCTCTATGTTAAATGCATATGAAGAATGGCGTTGCTAAGCCAAGACTCGACACTCTAAACTCTAGATAACTGAAATAAATAAACATAAATTTAAAGGATAGATGTAGGATGGTAGCCCGTATGTTCTTTTTTTTTTTTTTTTTTTCACTCTATTTTTTTTCTTTTTCTCTTTTTCTATTTTTTTTTCGATTTTTTTTTATACACTTTTACTCTACCATCCTCTACGATAACATCAAAATACTAGGGATTTACAGGCATATCCCTACACTTGAGTTTTTATTACTCTAACACTAATTTGACCCGATTTGAAAAGATCAAAACACTTGGGGTACATTATTATGTAAACAAAGGGAATTTGAATTTTTAACGTTCCCTTCCCGTCATTTCATAAACTTTAACTTTTCCCATGAATCCCAATCGTCCCAAAACTGTATACAAAGGATATGACTCGACTTAGCAATTTATGCAAGCAACTAGATAATTGAACTAAGGGTTTAGGGTGATAACAAACATTTGCACTAAAAGTGAGTGCATAAGGGGTAGGCTAAGGCGATTTGGGTGTATATTTGGGGGTGGGGTGTAAACAATGCTCTTCATTGATATTTCGAAAAAACCGAAACATCACGAGAACCGCGAAAAGGATAGGCTCTGAGGGGTTAACTAGGGGTATCGTGTACTAAAGATGAGTACAACGCAAAGGGTGTGGGGGAATTACTCAACCGATGTGGAAGAAGTAATTATATTACGGGTATCAAACAAGGGTTATCCTAATGCCTCTTATCATTTAGTTATTCCTAACTACACAAGTGTAGCCTCACTTGCGATCTCGGAATGCATCACAAAACAAGTTCTAGAATCTAATATACTACCGGTTCACACTCTAAGCATTGAAGATGAATGCTTTAATTCCTACTAATCTAAGGGCGATCCTCACATTTTGGTGGAATTTGGGTGGTAAAAGGTTTTTGTGCTAGTCATGCAATTTCCTATCCATGAGACGCTTTTGTTAAGACTAATGGCCCACTCCTATATGTCATAAAAAAATTTAAATTTGGTGCCAAAATTACCCTAACCGACATTTCCTCATGGTTTATTTCACAATCACAATTGGACAAAGTAAATAGTCAAGGATAAGCATAGTTTCAAAGTTCCCATTTTATTTTCCCTCCCTACACTTAAACTGAACATTGTCCCCAATGTTCCCCGAAAGTATCAAAGTTATGATAATGGAAGGTAATTAAAAACGAAAGAAACTAATACTCCCCTGATTAGCTCGGTAAGATCCGTGTAAAGTGGTGGTTAAATCCTTTTCAAGAAGAATTATTGCGTGAAAAGCTCCTTCCAATCTTATGTAACTTCTTCTTGACAAACTAAACCTGCACACTTGAAGAAAACAAACGAAACCTTCGCGTAAAATCGGCGGTAATAATATATATAAGACTCGATTTAAACTAGGATATAATGCTTGTGGAATGGATGTTTATAGAATTTCTAAGAAAATTAAGACCTGGAAAATTCCAAAAATTTATAAGTAACTCAGAAAACGAGAAAAAAAAATAATCTGATGTTTTTACTCCTTCCTGACGCCGTCAGGTTGCAATCCTGACGCCGTCAGGTTATCCTGACAAAAACTGGTCTGCGATTTTCTGGAAAAAATTCTGGAAAATTTACATCTTTAGAATCTGGAAAAATTTCTGCAAAACATCCATTATGACTCGATACAAGCATTTGACTCGAACAAACAAACATAAATATCTTTTAGTTAATTGTTATTCTCATGTTTACGTTTCTTTTGAAAACGTGTGTAATCCTCCCTACACTTATCCTTTATGTAAAATACCTTTATATGCAATTAAGACGAGGTTAAAAACAAAATAAAGCATTTTTACAAATTTAAACATGAGGATAAACAATTAATAAAAGATATATGACACTAACAAGCAAACAATTAAGCATGGGTTGCCTCCCACGAAGCGCTTTTCTTTATTTAAGAGTCTTGTAGCTAGACTCATAGTCGTGCTCCTACGTTTTCTCACTACCGCCCTCTTGACGGTTTCTAATGGGGGATTCCATGTTGTAGAAGTGCCCTAAAATGCGCTTCTCTAAGAGTTCATCCTCTCCCCAATCGGTCCTATATTCCGGTCCTAGGCTCAAGCAATCCTTATAGAATCCGAAAATCTTAGCCATAACATAATCAACACCTTTTTCCCTACCCTCATCATTCCTATAATAGACCGACAGTTTAAGTTCCTTTTCATCATTAGAGAGTGATGAAAACTTCTCAATCTTAAACGGCATTTGGTAAGCTATGTCATCGGTCTCATTCTTGAATCGCACTACTCCTAACGAGGGGTCATAGGTCATCCCGGTGCTTTCTATGAAAGGTTTTCCTAGAATAACATGGGACAAGCTAGGGTCTATGGCCGTGCTAATATCCTCCACAATTATGAAGTCTGTAGGAAACGCGGAACTACCTACATAAACGGGCAATCATTTAATTCTTCCGAGAAAATTGCAACTAACATTAGGATCATTCGGGTCTTGCCTAGTTGGAATAGGCTTCTTCAATATCCAATTGTAATAGGTGCTAGTCATTATGTTGATTGGGGATTTGCGATCAATGTAGGCTTTTGCCACAAAAAGGTGTCCTATGACACATGGTATGTTAAGATTCCAAGGGTTCCCAAACTTGATTCGAGGACTTTTCCTAACATACATGTGACGGAGGTCACGCACTAAGTGAGGGTGGCGAGATAGTTCTTCTTCCGTAGGAAATTTGTTGAAATAGTCAATGTCTACTTCATCTACCTCCTCGGGTGTTTCATCATCCACAAGTGTATAGTCCTCTTCGTCATTTGTTTCATTAGGTTCAACTAAGGCGATGGTATTGACGAATTGGACATGCTTAGTTAGCTTACTGGGATCCTTAATCTCTATACCTGAAGGCTCAGGAGTTGAGATAGCACTAACCTTCTTATCACTATTAGTTATGGCTTTCAAAAGGTTGTCTATTTTCCTATCCATCTCGGCTTGTTGATGGTTAAAGCGGTCCGAGAGCTTAGCCATTTGGGTTTCTTGGGATGCAACTAGGTTTTGCAACATCCCTTCGATGTTTTATTGGTTAGGACCGTTAGGTGGGGGCCATGAGAAATCATTGGAGGTGAATTCTTTGGTTTGTCCCCAGTAGAAGTCGGGCTTGCCTTTCCATGCCTCTCGGGTTTCATTGAAATTCCTAGGTCCGGGTATTGTAGGGAATCTTCCTCCCGTTCCATTAATACGTGAGGATGCGTAGTCAACGGAAGCATGTTCTGGGGAGCGAGTGCTATTGCGCGTGTTATGAGGATCACAAAACGGCTCACACGAGGAAGAAACTTTGCTCACATGGTGTGAAGATTTAGGAATTTCGTAGGAGCTCATGAGGAATCTAACTTGATCTTCAAGTTCGATCATCCTACGGTCGGAAGGGGGCAAGGAGATTGCCTTAACGGTTTTGGGCAGCTCACGGGGGTCATCCCAAATTTCGTTGTCATAGAGGGCGAGGTCCTCTATTATTTCCCATGATTCTTCTGCGGTGAGATCACTAAGTTTTCCACCGGCCGCTTGGTCAATGGATCGCTTAGTGGGGAAGTTGACATGATCATAAAAGATTTGGACTTGGAGCCAAAGATCAATGCCGTGATGAGGGACTTTATGAAGTAAGTCCTTGAATCGGGTCCATGCTTCGTAGAGAGATTCACCTTGACGTTGTTGGAACATCAAGATGTCATTCCTAAGCTTAGTGGTTCTCCCCGGTGGGAAAAATTGAGCAAGGAAGCGAGAGGTAAGATCATCCCAACTTGAGATGGAGCCGGCGGGAAGTCGCTCAAGCCAATTACTAGCTTGGTCCCGTAGAGAGAATTGGAAGAGACGCAGGCGCGTGGTCTCCCGAGTAGTAGCATCAAGGTCGATGGAATCGACGATTTTGAGGAAATCCCTCAGATGCTGATTTGGATCTTCGGAACGAAGTCCATGGAATGCACATCCGTTTTGCACCAACCGGATGGTGTCGGATCGCAGGACCATAGTTTGGGCTTGGTCGGGAAGCTCAATGGTGTTCCTATAGCCTAGGTGGCTTGGTCTTGAGTATTCACCAAGAGTACGGGCTCTTGGCGGGTCATTTGGTGGTGGGTTGATGAATGGTAGTGGGTTATCACCTTCCATGATGAAAAGTGATGGGATTACTAACAAAGGTCACGAAGAAGGGGGATAGACTAAGAGAAAGCTAAAAAATGAGAAAAATTTACTTGATAGGAATCAAGCAAAGAACCTAAACGAGGTGGACTACTAACTAGCTATTCTATTCCCCGGCAGCGGCGCCAAAAACTTGATAACGCTACACGCGTCGTTCGGGGTCAAGGAAACTTCCTTTTCTTCGAGCAAGTTTTATAACACCCTAGGCAGTGAACCTAATCGTTGTAGTGTAGTAATTAGGGTAAGCCACGGGTATTGATATCGTTCTCTAGGGGAATAGGAATCCTAGTAAGGAGTTACTACGCTAAGGTTAAGGTTGAGGAAGATTATTTTTTTATCTTTTTATATTTTATGAAATGGAAAGGTACGGATCTCGAGTATTGGATTTGGGGGGTTGGTATTTCTACCGATTACTCTACTATTATCTAATTATCTAAACTAAGGTTGTGGGAGTCTATGTCTAATTAATGTGTGCTCGTATGATAGTTTAAAGATGTGTTTACTTAGGTTGTACTACTCCTTAATTATCTCCTATTGATGGTTGAGTTGTCACGTCCTTATTCTTAGTTGCGTTGTGTGTCTAAAGTTGTAGGGTATGCGTTTCTCCCTAACTCTTTGAACTTACCAAAGGGTCTCGTCTACAAACCCAATAGGGATGATAAACTCCTACTCTAAGTCGCTCTTTGGATGGTTTAGCCTACAACTACTCAGGTAATTATATTCTAAGGTTCACAAAGATGAATCAAGCATTAAGTACACAACGAATGACCTATCGCATTACTAGATCATTAATCAACTAAGATAAGAAACAACCAATCAATATTCAATAATTAAGTTTCATACTTCCTAAGCAAACACACAAATAAATTAGCCGGACATGGAAAACATGTAAGCATACACACAAATAATCAAAGACATAATTGAATTAATGAAGTAAAGACTTATCTTGATATAAGATAGGGTTTAAAACCCTAAAATACTGTACAAGACACCTTAGGTTCGGTTTTAGGTTTTCACTCCAAAAGACTCTCCTCTTAAAACTGAAAAATTCGGATTCTATATATAAGATTACATATGCGACGGCGTCACCTTATGTTTCGTGACGCCGTCGTGTCGCCGTCATTAGGGTTTCGTCTTGGCCACGTTATCCTTGCGACGGCGTCACCTTATGTCCGTGACGCCGTCCTCTTCAGCTTCTGACGTCGTCTGGATTGCATCTAGGCCGTCTGAGTAGCGACGGCCTACTCTTTCACAACTAGACGTCGTCACTTGAAAATACGAGTTTTGAGTTCTGAACCGTCACAAAATTCTTGGGACGGCGTCGCAATTAGCACCTGACGCCGTCGCCTTCTAATTTCAGCAACTGTGAGTGTCTCGATTTTGACTTTGGCCATTTTCTTCATATATTCGCGCATTTTCGTCCAAATAAGTGTCATTCCAGCATTTTGCCTTCAAGAGACCTAAAAAGTGAAAAGGAACGATATTAAGCAATAACGGATACAAAAGTGATCAAATAAGGACTTAAACGACCCCTCAAAATGGTACCTTTTAAAACCTTATCAATATGGCATACCATGCAACGACTCTAGCAACTCATGATTATGGCTATCACACTTCACCCTCAAAATCCAATTATATTGTGTTGGTCTATATTTCGCAACTAATCTGAATGGACAATTGCTTTTTTTTTTTTGTTTTGGTTTTCCGTTTCCCACTATCGTGATATTCATAAATCCCGCTCTTTGTACACATATAATTAATTTCCATCATCTGACCATTTTCTGATTTGGTTCTCTTTTTAACAATTACAAAACCGAGCCCCGAGGCTATATTTTGCACCCACTCAGTTATTTCCTCGTGAGAACGGAAAACCTGAAAATACATAACAAATTTTATAACACACTTTTTTTTTAACTAATACTTTTTTTAATACTTTTATAACGGAAAGCCCCGAGGCTATATTTACCACTTGTCTGATAAATGGGCAATCCTCTGATACTTCCTCGTGAAAACGGAAAGCCTGAAAAATAAAAAACACAACATTTAAAACTAATACACAATTTTATAAATAATTTTTTTATAAATAATTTTTTTAACAAAGTTTTATTAATACTTTTAAAACTAATACACAATTTTATTAATACTTTTAAATCTAATACAAACTTTTAAAACTAATACAAAGTTTTATTAATACTTTTATTAATACTTTTAATAATAATACTTGTATAAAGAGTATACGTGTGTGGTTATTAAACCGTGTACGCGTTCGTTGAGTGTGGTACGCGTTTTCTCTGTCTGAGTTGATATCTTGTCCTCTCTCTCTCTCACTATCTCATTCATTCAACTCTGTTTCTCTCTCTCACTATCTCTATCTCTCTAAAAGTTTTTAGATTTAGATCTAAAAACATATAAGATCGTGGTGTTTTTGGTTATGTTGTGGTGATATTGCTACTGTGGTTCTTTGATGGTGAGTTTGTGATGTTGAGTTTGTGATGTTTGGGTAAATCTGGGTACTTTGATGGTGAGTTTGTGATGTTCGTATCATTTATGGGTAGATTGTGGGTTTAATTTAATGGATCTGTATAAAAATTAAAAAACGCCTATTTTTTTTTAGGGTTTGGTAAATCTGGGTACTTTGATGGTGAGTTTGTGATGTTCGTATCATTTATGGGTAGATTGTGGGTTTAATTTCATGGATTTGTAAAAAAAATAAAAAACGCCTATTTTTTTTTAGGGTTTGGTAAATCTGGGTACTTTGATGGTGAGTTTGTGATGTTCGTATCATTTCTGGGTAGGTTGTGGGTTTAATTTAATGGATCTGTATAAAAAATAAAAAACGCCTATTTTATTTTTAGGGTTTGGTAAATCTGGGTACTTTGATGGTGAGTTTGTGATGTTCGTATCATTTCTGGGTAGGTTGTGGGTTTAATTTAATGGATCTGTATAAAAAATAAAAAACGCCTATTTTTTTTAGGGTTTGGTAAATCTGGGTACTTTGATGGTGAGTTTGTGATGTTCGTATCATTTCTGGGTAAGTTGTGGGTTTAATTTAATGGATCTGTAATAAAAATAAATAACGCCTAATTTTTTTTGTTTAGGGTTTGGATATCTGGGTTCGTTGATGGTGAGTTTGTGATGTTTGTATCATTTCTGGGTAAGTTGTGGGTTTAATTTAATGGATTTGTAATAAACCCTATGGTAAAAGCAGTTACAAACTGCTTATGTGAGAGGCTGATTATGTAATGTTATGTGAAACTGCATGAGTTGTGTGGGTGCAAACGGGTAGGTTAACACCTTGATCTGCCACCATTGAGTGGTATGAATACCTGCTCTGGCCTACCCCAGTCCACAGGCTCTGTGTGGTTTCTTTGGGAAACTGCTTATGTGCTTATGTGGCTATGACATAGGTATGACACAAATAGTACTCATGTGCTTATGTGCTTATTGAAACTGCCTGAGTTTTGTGGGTGCAAAAGGGTAGGTTAACACCTTGATCTACCACCATTGAGTGGTATGAATACCTGCTCTGGCCTACCCCAGTCCACAGGCTCTGTGTGGTTTCTTGGCAAACTGCTTATTGCACACAAGCAGATTGCACACAGGCTCAGATTAGACCCCGTTCCAATACTACGTTACAGGTGGGGTTATTCATACTGTGGCTATGTTTTTATTCATACTGTGGCTACAATTTTATATAACAAACTGCTTATATGCTTGATAAGCAGTTTGTTACTGTAAGCTGATTTGAAAATTGTTTTTAAAAAAAAAAAAAAAAAAAACTGAGATAAGGCAATGATGATTTTGCAAAAAAAAATTATTTTGCAACCTTTGATGTTGCAGCCATATATGATAAATATGATTTTGGCTTGTCATTTCCGAATGGACGGCAAAATTTTTTTTATTTTCATTTTGCAACCTTTGATGTTGCAGCCATATATGATAATATGTGATACTTAATCTGAGCCTAATGTTATCTCTATTATTAATGTGTAAAATTGTTACCTCTGGTGATTGAGACATATCGGCAGCCTGAGATATTTGAGGTTTCTTTGTGGTTTGTTAGTTGCGGCTTTCACTTGCAGCTTGTGTTTCACTAAAATTATAGCCACCGTATAAATAACTTGATGATGTTTTGTATGATGGTGAGTTTGTGATGTTGTAACTTTGTGATGTTTTGAGGCTGAATATATTGAGATTCTTCACTTGTAACTATTCACTTGTGACTTGTGACTTTCTTGTGACTACCTACCAATCCTACACATGGGAGGTTTCACTTGTGACTTCCTGCAGGTTATGAATCTTACTTCTGCTTTTGGTACTTGCTTGTTAACATTGTGAAACATGTGTTTCACTTGGGCAATCTAACTTGGTTGCAATCTGGTATTGTGCAATCTGATCTGTGCACTTGTGTATCTGCTGCAGTTGGACAAAAAAAATTTTCAAAAAAAGGCGATGACGATTGGTTTTATAACCGAACGGCACGGCAAAGTGATTTTTTTATCACTTTGCGACCTTCATATCCGAGCCTAACACTTTTCTAAATCTGTTGCACTTGCACAATTTTTTTTCTGAAAAGGCTATGACGATTGGTTTTATAAATGAACGGCACGGCAAAGTGATATTTTAGACACTTTGCAACCTTCATATTCGAGCCTGTGTGCAATCTGCTTGTGTGCTTATGCACTTGGACAAAAAAAACTAGGCAATGATGTAATCTGAGCCTGTGTCCAATCTGCTTGTGTGCTTATGCACTTGGACAAAAAAAAACTTGGCGATGATGAACTCTAATCCGAGCCTGCATTCAATCTGCTTGCGTGCTAATGCACTTGGACAAAAAAAACTTGGACAAAACTGCTTTGTGCATCTGCTTGTGTGCTAATGCACTTGGACAAAAAAAACTTGACAAAACTGCTTTGTGCATCTGCTTGTGTGCTAATGCACTTGGACAAAAAAAACTTGACAAAACTGCTTTGTGCAATCCTTTGGACAAAAAATATATCTTTGGGACAAAATAAACCCACCCAAATCTGCAAAATCTACTTGTGTGCACAAGACAAAAAAAAAAAAAAAAAAAAAAAAAAAAAAAAAAAAAAAAAAAAAAAAGAGACAAAATCTGCAAAATCTACTTGTGTGCACTGTAGCTACAGTACCCGTAGCAATAGCCCCCGTGTGGATCGGTAGACCCCGTCGCAATAGTGTGTCCCTTTGCAAATTACAACCAACTAATATATCACATAAATTAATACATTACTAATACCTTTGGTACAACTGAAAACCTTGATACCCTGGCATCAGTTTAATGCATCAACTATTAAATCAATAATTGCCATTTCAAAAACATCAATATCTATTTATTACTTTGATACCTTAGTACATAATTATTATTATTAATGCCCATGATCTTGCCGTGCCTTTCTTTACAAGTTTTTGCCTTTTCTGGTCTGATCTTGTCTGAATACCCACCTGCACAATGGGTTGAAAAAGACTTAGCGCAGTGACATAACATTAGCGCAGTGAAAAAGAGTTAGGTAGAAGAACACCCGCCGACGACAAAGGACGAAGCAGATCTGTAACGAATTATAAAGAGACGTAAAGGACTATTTGGTGTGTTTCAGATCTGTAACACGTGGAGGATATGATATAAGTGGTGGTTGTGTGTTTTCCGTGAAGAAGAGAAGGGAGGCGACGCTTAAGGATTCTTACCCAGATTCCGGCAGCGGATACGTTTGGATCTCGGTATGGAAGGAAGGAATGGAAGGAAGGAGACGAGTTGGAGTTTAAACATAACAATGATACAAAAATAGGATCCGGTTGGATCAACTTATAGGAAAAGGGAGATGAGTTGTTATCTTAGATCTTGATCTTGAAAATGAAATGGAGGGGATGACAGAGAAATAAATGTGGAGTTATGAGAGAAAAATAGGATGTTTTAGGTTTATGATGTAGATTAGGTGAAGCCAAATACCTATAATACCCCTAAACATTTATAAATTAGTTTTGATTTTTTTTCTTTTTAAAATGTCACATGTCTTATTTTAATTGGTTCCTATTGTTTTTATGTTAAGGGTGGTCACCACATGAACGCAAATATATATATATATATATATATATATATATATATATATATATATATATATATATATATATATATATATATATATATATATAACAATTTATATACAAAATAAATTCAAAACATCGGGTAAACTAATAATATAATTTTTATAGTCTTAAAATAAGTATAAAAATATATCAAGATAATTTTTGGAAGTGTCGGATCAAATATTCAAAATAAATGATTATGCGATAGCATTTATTTAGTAGGAAAATATACGTAAATGAAAAATGCAAACCCATGCTTGAACTAATATGATGATGATATTAATGATGATATGTAGACTAAATCTAGTCTATATGAAATGTCCTCAATGATTTTTCATGAATTCGCTGCTAAACCATTACGGTTACGCGAATTTGATACTCGTAAACCTAGTTTACGAAAAATGATGAATAGTGAATCATGAATAGTGATTTTTCTCCGAGAATGAATAATGTTTCGTGAATAGTAAATTTTTGAAATAACCTTTCAAAATATCAAATCGACTTCAAAATTGATGAATAGTAAATGATGAATAGTAACTGATGAATAGTAAATGATGAATAGTAGCCGATGAATAGTAAAATTTTTAAAGTTTGTAAAATGGCCTGAAATTACGAGTTGTCACATTGCGTTACAAATTAATCAAAATATAAATTGTACTTCGGTCTCACCTTTCCAAAGACACATACATTTCTATGACACCACACACGCCACCATAGCGACAAGAACATTGCTTCCAAAAACTGTTTTTGCACCTTACTTAACCGAAAATCCAAGAACCAATCTAGCCATTGTTGATAGCACATTTTCTCTAGAATATGAATATCCCACCACCTTTCAAACATGTTATATACCTGAGTAACAAATGAACACTCAAAGAAAGATGGCTTGTTGATTCCATACACTCTCCACATACAGGACATAGAACTTATGGAATATCAATTCCTCATATCCAGGTTTACACGAGTTGGCAATTTATCAATCGAAAGTCTCCAACCCAGGATATTCACTTTAATTGGAACTAACTTACTCCACCTGGTAACTTTAATGTCTGAAATAAGTAACTTTTTATCGTTGGCCACACGAGCAGATTTCATAGAGAAGTTACCCATCCCCTCCAAGGTCCACGTCTAACGATCTTCCAACAGGGAGAGACAAATCGAAGATAACATTCGTTGCATCGTTGTCCACTGCTCACTTTCTACGCCCCCCCTCGGTGCTCGACGTAACGAAGTTGTACAATTTCCTTGAGCTTTATTGAAAGCCACCGTAGCGTACTTCTCTGTTTCCAAGGCATACACTCTTGGAAATCTCTCCTTTAAGGAGTTGTCTCCATACCAAATATATGTCCCAAAAGAAGTGTTTTGGCCATTTTCAATCTTCCTTTTGCAACAAGCCGAAAAATTCACGCCTTGATCCTTAAGATTAGAAACATCCTTCACAATATTTACCCACACTGAATTTGGATACGAATTACGAATGTTATAGTTTATTAACCCTTCTTCCCCATGAATTGCTTTTACGACCCTAACCTATAAAGCATGCAAATCAGATAAAAACTTCCACATTCATTTAAATAACAATGCATGGTTCAACGCAAATATGATATTCACTCCAAGACCCATCACTTCTATTGGCCAAAACTTTCTTCCAACTTATCCAAGTCATTTTTCGTTCATCAATGTCCGCCCCTAAAAAGAACTTGTTACGAACCGATTCCAAGAAAGGAACCACAACCTTTGGAGCCTTATATATCGACATGTAGTGTGACACACGGGAATTTTCACTATTTATTTTAATAATGAACAAAAACGTTATAAAAAAGTGTATAAAAACAGACGAAACCATATAAAAATGGATGAAAACAGATAGAATCGGACGAAAACGGATAAAATCAAACGAAAATGAATAAAAACGGATAAAACGGACGAAAATGGATAAAAACGTGTAAATGCATAAAAAACGTATAAATACGTAAATAAAAAGCGTATGAAAACACATTAAAACGTATAAACACGAACGAAAACGGATAAAAAGCTAAGATAACAGATAAAAACGGACGAAAACAAATAAAAACGTAAAAATACAGATGAAAACGGATAAAATCGTATAAAAACGGACGAAAACATACAAAAAAGGTTAAATAAAATTTATTTTGGTGTAAATACACCACTGAACGCGTAGTCCAGTGGTTGTAGCGTTGGTTTTTGAAGTAACATACCCGAGTTCGAGACTTGCTAGTCCCTTTGAAATTTATTTAAAAAAAAAGTTGGCTACCATACATTCCCTTGTCAGTAAAGTTGGCTACCATACATCCCTCCGTTAGTAAAATCAGTCCTCAAGACTAACGATGCAAATAATTTCTCTTGCATTAGGAGATAACAGAGAAATAATTTGCACCATTAGTCCTCATTGACTGATTTCACTAACGGAGTGATGTACGATGGCCAACTTTACTGACGAAGGGATGTATATATGCCAAATAACCACGAGGATGTAAAGCGAGACAGTGAACAAAATCACAGGAATGTATTTTGGACTTTTATCTAAAAAGAAAACTGAAAAAGTGACTTTGGGAAGAAAGGAAACTTAAATTAGGAGATACAGAGAAATAATTTGCACCGTTAGTCACCATTGACTAATTTTACTAACGGAGTGATGTATGATGGCCAACTTTACTGACGGAGGGATGTATATATGCCAAAAAACCACGAGGATGTAAAGCAAGACAGTGAAGATGTAAAGCGAGACAGTGGAAAAAATCACAGGAATGTATTTTGAACTTTTATCTAAAAAGAAAAATGAAAAAGTGACTTTGGGATCGAACCCCGTGCCTCTCGCACGCAAAGCGAGCGCTCTACCATTTGAGCTACATCCCATTTCTGTTTATCTGCATCTGCGCTCTGTATTTATCAAAACGCAACGGAAAAATACATAATGCGTTTTGCATTCTACCATCTGAGCTACATCCCCTTTGTCAATTCTGGAATAGACGAGATTCATTTGCGTGTAGATTTAATATACTAGATGCAGGATGAATAAGGATCAGTTTATTTGTTGAAAAGCATAGAAGCTACAAACTTGTGTAAATAGAGGGTTTCACGACTGTTGGAATCACTCCTAAACCTAAATCAAGTGTTAGTGATTCATATGTAATAGTTAGCTTAATTATGGCCTTTATGTTTGTTATTAGCTTAAGCTTATGTAGAAGGCCCATGAGCTTAGGCCCATGTCCATTAAGGAAAGGAAGGGAGTAGGAGTGTTGCCCTAGCTCCCCTTCCTATAAATACCTTGTAATAACCCTCACTTGAGGATTGGTTGTTCATTTTATTCATTCACCTTTACGCATAACCTTTCACATAGTATTTCGTGTGTGTGTTTAACGTGTTCAACCAATCTCTTCTCTTCTACTCTTTCTATTGATGCTTGTGTTGTAAACTTGGTGACCTAACAGTGGTATCAATCGCCAAATAGTTGGGTGAACATATTGTTCTTGAAGTGGGTTTTGGTCCTACGCGTAGAACCTACGGTTCGGTGTTGATACTTTGGTTCGCTTAAAAACATATTTTTTACACTTTTTAATCCAAGATTCTTGTACTTTCAACGTTTTAAGGTGTTAAAATAACTGTTTTTGGCATAAAGTTTCAAACTTTACGCGTAGATCTGTGTTTTTGAGCTTGGTTTTGAATGAGGGTTTCGTTCTACGCATAATTGTTTTGTGAGCTTTGGATCATCAAGTTTTACACTTTTGTGTTATTTTGGTGATATTGAAGCTATTTCATCACGAAAACCTGGTTTGGAAACATCATTTGACAGAAATCACTTTTGGCTAAATCCTACGCGTAAGTAAAACCCTAAACTTACGCGTAACTTATCCTTGGTTTGATCTTCAGTTTCGTGGTTTACTCCGTGTTTGCTTGCTTGGATAAGCCTGAAAATACGTCGACTTGGGATAGTGTAAAAGATCACTTGGGCAAAAACCCTAAAATTACGCATAAGCATAAGCTTACGCGTAGAAACTTCTACGCATAAGATTTATCTTACGCCTAAGCTTTGTCTTATGCATAAGGTCATCCTACGCCTAAGTTTTCTACGCCTAACTTCTTGTTTTACGCACAACTTTAGTGTTTTCACCTTCCTTACGCGT
Organism: Chrysanthemum seticuspe; assembly: GCA_019973895.1. Taxonomy (NCBI): domain Eukaryota; kingdom Viridiplantae; phylum Streptophyta; class Magnoliopsida; order Asterales; family Asteraceae; genus Chrysanthemum; species Chrysanthemum seticuspe. The sequence goes on from BPTQ01000004.1 coordinate 308,321,689, forward strand.
AAGCTAAATCTACGTGTAACTCTTGCTGTTACGCGTAACTTTGGTGTTTTTACGCCTAAGGATACTTCATCAACAAAGGTTCATTCGACTACAAAGATCCATTTTATAACACAAGTTTTTCAACATGTCACAACCACCATACTCTAACTATTTCCCTCACACTTACACTCAACGACAACAATAACTAAGTCCACAACAACAAGCATTTTATCAACAACAATTTAATCAACAACATACTCCACAACTTGGAGCAATTCCACTACCACAAATGGTTCAACCACCACCAAGTCTTCAAGTTCAACCCTACACAAACGATTTCAATCAACATCCATCAAGGAACACTATGAAGGAACCCACTTGGTTTGCAAAGATGTGTGAAGCTTTAAGCAGCCAACAATCAATTCATGAGGCTGGATCACTTGATAGACCTCCAATGCTCACTCCAAGAAACTACGATCAATGGGTAATTAGGTTCTTTAGGTTTTGTGATCTGAAGAAGCCACATGTAAAGTTCTTAAAGAAGGTTATCTTGGAAGGTCCATTTCAGATGCCTACTATCATTGTACCCGGAGATCCAAATGCTAATCACCAAGAGATGAACAATCAAACATTGCTACTGTTGCAGACCTGAATGCAGCAGAACTTCTACACTATGAAGCTGATGAGCTTGCAATGCAATATATCCTCTTAGGATTACCAAACCCAATTCTTCGAAGTGTTGATGCTCAAAAGACTGCAAAGGCAATGTGGGAACATATTCATCTTCTTATGGAAGGATCTGCACTCAATCAGGAGGATATGGAATCCAAAATTTACTTGGCTTATGAACACTTCATGATTGAACCTGGAGAGACACTAGAGTCTTATCATCATCGATTCTTAGACATCATAAATGATTTGGATAAACACAACATCATCATGCCAAGAATTGCAGTTAATACTAAGTTCCTGAGTAGTCTTGGTCCTGAATGGGAGAAGTATGTCATTTTTCTCCGTCAAGCGAAGAACATGCATTCTACATACAGATTGTTGTACGATTACTTGAAGCCTCATCAAAAGGAATTTGATAAGGAAAGGATTCTCCGTGCTCAAATTGCTTCATCTTCACATCCACAACTTGCCTTGTATGCTCAAAACAATTATCCTCCTCAACCAGCAACTCACCCAACTGCCACTATCACACCAAATGATCAATCACAGCAATCTCAACATAATCAATTGGTTCCTTACAACAACAACAACAATGATCAGGCACTTTATAGTCAAGCTAATGACGAATCCGATCCGTTCGAAGCATTGCAACAAGGATTTGTTATGATTGCTAATGCTTTTGGCCGTTATACAAACAAATCCAACAATCGCATTCGTTCCTCATCAAACACAAGGAATCAGGCTGTTGTGAACAATGGACGAGTTGAAGTTCAGAATCGTGGTGATCGTCGTCAGATGGGCGGTGGTCAAGGGTTTAATGCTATGGGTAGGAATAACAACAGAGCTCAAATGGTGGAACAAGGAAATGCTCAGAATGGGTTGAATGGTCTTCGATGCTACAACTGCAATGAGAAGGGACACCTGGCTAATACATGCCCAAAGCTGAGGACTAGGGGCAGTGCTTATCACAAGGAGGCTTTACTTTTGGCTCTTAAGGATAAAGCTGGTGGAACTCTCACAAACAAAGAACATAGTTTTATGGCAGTTGCAGACTCAGATGATGATATGGAGGACTTGCAGGCCAATGCAGCTGTTATGTTAATGGCTAATATGCATGAGTTACACATGAGTGACACAGGCCCAGTGTATGACACTGATGGCTTGTCTCAGGTACCCGAACAAACCATATTTATCTCTGATCTAATATCTCCGCCAACATCTGAACTCGGCAAGGCTCAGAATGTTCAAAATGAGTCGTCCACATCTCATTCCGACGTTTTTCAACTAGACCTCGTAGTTACATTTGAAGATCAAGATGACCTTATGGTTTCCCTTGATAATCAAATTGACTCCGTGGTTATACTTGAGGATCTAAATAATGATCATGTTGTGACTCACGTTGAACACACCGAACTTTTGCCTCGTCCAGATGTTGATCTGTGGCTTAAAAACCAACAATCCATAGTAGAGGAATGTCGTGCAGTAAATCAGGACTTAAAAAGTAAAAATGCATTGTTAACCAAGGATTTTGAATGTTTAGAAATGCAACTCAACTTTTTCAAAACTCAAGAAAAACGTGAAAAAGGTTTTGAAGCCGCCTTTGCTAAACTCATCAAAACGAAAAATATTTAGAGAGACAGATGCGTGATCTAGCCGCTTCGAAGAATGCTTTGTTGTCTGAAATAGAATAACTGAAACATGAACATAAAGAGAAAATTAACGCTCTCACCTTGGAAAATCAAAAAGCTAAGGCTGAGTTGTTAACTTTTCAAAAACAGTTCTCTGCATAGAAAAAGCATTCAACGAAACGAATAGATGATCATCTTGAAGAAATTATCGGCTTGCAAAACAAACTTAAAGAGTTTAAAACTGTTGTTTACAAACATGGTGAGTCAGTAACTGCTATTGAAAAGTTTATTTTAAAACCCAATCCAAATGGATATGGACCGAATCTTGCTGATTACAAACCTAAGCTTTCGACCAAAGCATTCAAACCAAATCTTGAAGTTTCCAGTGCAGAATATAAAATTGATAATTCTGTTATGAGTGTTGTTGAATATCATCGTCAAGAGGAATTAGATGCAGAAGACGAGAGTCAATCAAAATTAGAAACTGTTGTTTACAACAAACCTTTTAACTATTCAAACCGGTCACTTTCGTCACACCAACGGATTCTTCTAACACACCAAGGATTATCATAAAAACGTCTGAGTCTTCTAATGTTAATCCCCAACCAGATTATGCACAAATTTATGGTCCTTTACCTTCCATCAGTGAAGTAAATTCAAAACCTGAAAATCACAAAATTCTTAGATATTTTGACCTTTTCATGGCTGACCTCAAACTTTTACAACATGAGATAGAATATCATTCTGAAATCAAAGTTCAACACTTTCAATCGCCTCTGGCGCGAGAACAAAGAGACATTTTTCAGAAAAATCTTTTACCAAATGTTAAAAATTTGAAACATTGTGCATTGTCTTGGGAACGGGACTTTCATAAGGAACTTGGATTGATGAAGGTCGTTTTCGAGAAAACAGAAACATCTATTTCTAATACTAAACGTAAAAAGAAAATGTTGAGAAAAGATGTTGATCGACTCTTGGAAGATGTCATCTGTGCTGATGTCCATAATGTTGTGTTATTGAATTCTATGTCATATGCATCTGATTATATCTCTGCTGATACTGTTGATTCTGTGGTAACTGTTGAGAATACTGATAATGTGCTTCAGATCGAGTCTTTAAAAGTTGAAAACGAACGTCTCTTAAACGAGCTTTCAAATGCAAAACGTCGTCTTCAATGGTGTCAAAAAGATTGTCAAAATCGTGAACGTGCTTTGCAAAACAAAATCCACCAGTTGCAATCAAACAATTTTAATCCAAAATTTGAGCAACTGGATGATCAAAACGTGTCTTTGAAAAGTCAAATCTCAAAATATGAACAAGAACTTGTAAAAGTTAAACAGGAATATAGTGTCATATTTGATTTACTCAATAAGACTCGTCATGAAGCATCAAACAAACTTGATCACTATCTTGCACACACTAGACAAGTAATGAATTTTGCTGGTAATATTCGTTCTGAAAATCAAGATTTGATTCACACTATCTTTAAGTTAAGAGAAATATTAGGAAAGTATGAACAACTTCCGCCTACTGTGATTAAGAGAATAGCACCAGTAACACTTAGTAATCGTGAACCTAGAATGCGTACTGCCAAAACACAAGTTGCTAACGTGCTTCCTTCTACTGAAACAGGAATAGTTGCCTCTTTTCCAAACGTCCGCACTTCACAGCCTAGGAGCACTACATCGAAGAATAGGAAGTTGCGACCTAAGAAAAGATCAATAAGGAATGCTAAAGTAGAAGAACACCCTAGGACTATGAATAAGACTCACGTTGCTTCCACTATAGATATTGCGTCTGGAAAATGTAATAGAAATAGTGATGTAACGAATGCTAAACCTTTAAGTACTTTTGATATTCAGTCTGATGCACCTTGTGTTATTTGTCATAAAAGTATGAATTCTGATTGTCATGACAAATGTGTTGCTAAAGCTATCATCTCTGGTTTAAGGAATCCTAAGAATCGGAATACCTCTAGGCCCACTACTCATTCTAATTCTGTGCTTGGTAGACCACCCTCTTTAGATTCTAAGAACCACATTGATGTCCCTGTAGCTCCAGTTTCACCTCCTAGGAATGTAGTACCACCTAGTGCATTCACTAAGACTAAAGCAAATACTAGTTGGAGATGGCAGAAATGGATATATAACACATTAGGATTTAAATGGATGCCTAAAGTTATTAATGTGTGTATGTCTACTATAACTGCTCCGGAACCCTCTAACATTTCGGGTTCCACATCTACTTCTATTCCATCTGTGTCGTCTGTGTGTAATGCAGATGATACAGATCATTCTCTGGATTGTTGATAGTGGATGTTCCCGACACATGACAGGCAACCTTAAACTGTTATCAAACTTTATTGCAAAGTTCATTAGCACTGTCAGATTCGGGAATGATCACTTCGCAGCTATCATGGGCTACGGAGACTATATCAATGGGAGCATCGAAATTAGCAGGGTTTATTATGTGGAAGGCCTCGGTCACAATCTGTTTTCAGTAGGTCAGTTCTGTGATGGAGATTTGGAGGTTGCTTTCAGGGAGAAATCTTGTTTCATTCGTGATCTACAAGGAAACGACCTTATGTCTGGCTCGCGTAACTCAAGTCTTTACACTATCTCTATGCAAGACATGGTTGCTTCATCTCCCATCTGCTTACTTTCAAAGGCAACATCAACAAAATCCTGGCTATGGCACCGTCGTCTCTCACATTTAAACTTTCAAACTATAACCAATCTTGCTCCACAAAAACTAGTTGAAGGTCTCCCATGATTCCGGTATTCTAAAGATCACCTTTGCTCAGCCTGTGAACAAGGGAAAAGCACTCGTGCTCATCTTCCTTCAAAAGTGGAACACAGCTCTCAGCATGTGCTTCATCTTCTTCACATGGATTTGTGTGGGCCGATGCACGTACAAACGATCAATGGCAAACGCTACATCTTAGTAATTGTTGATGACTATTCACGATGGACTTGGGTCTACTTTCTTCGAAGCAAAGACCAAGCTCCACAAGTGATCATCACCTTTCTCACGAAAATTCAAGTTCAGCTCCGGAACACCGTCCGCCAAATAAGAACAGACAAAGGAACTGAATTTGTTAACCAAACTCTTTAAGAATTTTATGAGAAAGTGGGAATTGAGCATCAGACATCTATTGCACGTACACCAGAACAAAACGGAGTTGTTGAAAGACGAAACCGAACGGTAGTGGAAGCTCCAAGAACAATGTTAATCAATGCTAAACTTCCAGATTACTTATGGGCAGAAGCTGTATCTACTGCATGCTATACTCAAAATCGTTCTATGATTACTAAACGCCACAACAAAACACCTTTTGAGCTTCTCCACAACCATAAACCGAATCTCAAACACTTTCATGTATTTGGATCCCTTTGCTATCCGAATAATGATCGTGATGATTTTGGAAAGCTCAAAGCCAAAGCTGACATTGGAGTCTTTATTGGATATTGTGAGAATTCTAAAGGTTACCGGATCTGGAATCGTCGTACAGAACAGGTTATGGAAACGATTCATGCTCATTTTGATGAACTTACGGAAATGGCTTCTGCGTATAACAGCTTGGAACCCGGTCACAACCACTTAAACTTCCCTCAAAACCCATCATCAGCTGAAGAAAGCCCCCAGCTCACTCGTCAACAAATGGAAAGGTTATTTGCTCCGCTGTTCAGTGACGATATTGATGAACGTGCTCCAGGTGTATTCGCTGTTTCCGCTGCTTAACCTGATACTACTCTTATACCTGATACACCTGCTACAACATCTACAGTTGAAGAAGCACCACCAGTTGACTCCACCACAACAGTTGAACAAACCGCTTCCAACAATGATGAACCGGCTGATGATGTTCTTAATGAAGTACCCCCACCTGCAGATTTTGATCAAAATGCGTTCTTTAACCCGTTTGCTAATGAAACTGCTGCACCTGATGTCGCGGAATCATCCACAAACCATTTGAATCCTCAGAATCTGCACAATGTATACCAACATCAACCCTCTATACATCGATGGACAAAAGACCATCCTCTGGCAAATATTATTGGCAACCCGAATCAACTAGTCGTTACGAGACAACGTCTACACACAGATGGTGAACATTGCATCTATGTACTCACTGTCTGCCAATCTGAGCCTAAAAACATTAAAGACGCAATGACAAAAGACAACTGGATAGAATCCATGCAGGAAGAACTCAACCAATTCAAATGTCTTGAAGTATGGGAACTGGTTGAAAGACCAACAGGGGTCTACGTCATTGGTCTTAAATGGATTTGGAAGAACAAATTGGATGCTGAAGGGAACGTAATCAGAAACAAGTCATGTCTGGTGGCTAAGGGTTATTGACAGGAGGAGGGTATTGACTTTGAAGAATCATTTGCTCCGGTTGCTCGTCTTGAGGCTGTTCGGATATTTCTCGCGTTCGCGGCTCATATGAATATGACGGTCTTTCAGATGGATGTCAAAACTGCGCTTCTCAATGGACAACTTAAAGTAACGGTTTATGTCAGCCAACCAGAAGGATTCGTTGATCCCGAGTTCCTGAACCATGTCTACAAACTGAACAAAGCTCTGTATGGTCTCAAACAAGCTCCTCGGGCATGGTACGATAAGCTATCATCTTTCTTTATTGCCAATAATTTCACCAAAGGTTCGGTCGACCCTACTCTTTTCATACAATATCACGGGGCACATATCTTAATTGTTCAAATTTACGTGGATGACATTATTTTTGGGTCTACACATAAAAAGTACTCAATCACTTTTGCAAAACTAATGAAGAAAATTTTTGAAATGTCCATGATGGGTGAACTTACGTTCTTTCTAGGACTGCAAGTTCATCAATCACCCCGTGGTATTTTCTTGAGTCAGTCCAAATATGCCCTTGAATTGTTAAAAAAATTTGGACTGAAAACCTGTGACACTTATGCCACACCAATGACTCAAACCAAGAAGCTAGACGCTGATTTACATGGGAAATTAGTGGACCCTACCAAATACCGAAGTATTATTGGGTCTCTCATGTATCTAACAGCTAGCAAACCTGACATTGTTTTTGCCATTTATCTCTGCTCCCATTATCAGTCAAGACGAACTGAAACCCACCTCTCTGAGGCTAAAAGAATCCTCTAATACATCAAGGGAACCATTAACTTGGGGATCTGGTATCCGAAGGATTCTGGTTTTGAACTAATCGCTTTTTCAGATGATGATCACGCAGGATGTTTAGATTCACGGAAAAGTACTTCAGGAGCACTACACTTTCTTGGTGATAAACTGGTGTCCTGGCAATCGAAGAAGCAGGATTGTACATCGTTGTCATCAACCGAAGCAAAATATGTAGCCATGTCGGCGTGTTGTGCTCAAGTCATCTGGATGAGAACACAACTCAAAGACTATGGTTACGTATTTGACAGAATCCCTATGCACTGCGACAATCGGAGTGCCATTGCGATCTCGTGCAACTCAGTTCAGCACTCGAAATCTAAGCACATGGATCTTCGCTATCATTTCATCAAGGACCATGTGGAACATGGTACAGTTGAATTATACTTCGTGGGTACAGAATACCAATTGGCAGATCTACTCACCAAAGCCTTGCCTCCCGCTAGGTTTAATGTGTTGGTCCACCGGATTGGTATGCGGTGTTTGACTCAAGAGGAATTGGTTAAACTCTTAAAACAGTCTTAAAAACCAGTCAAACACCAAAATCTCTTTTGTAAATAATTTTTCAAAAACAAAATACAAAAATATAAAACCTTATAAAACAACAAAAATATTCTTCTATCTATTTTTCTTTCAACATGGCAAGTACATTTCTTCCGTCAACACTCTAATCTTTCAAAATTCAGTATTTTTCCGATCAAGTGTTGAGGGGGAGAAAATAAATACTTAACTGTTTCAAAATAACTGTGTACTTGCATGTTATACTATCCCGGTTGTTTCTTTAAAATGGTGGTCACATTTCTGGTTCATTGACACTCCTCGAACTAAAATTTATAAACTTTCATTATTTCTTAAGTCGAGGGGGAGTGTCGTCATAGTTATTTCCAAATATTCTTCGTTTGGTAGCCAAAATGGAAGTTAAAAGGCTTTGGATGAAAATGGAAAAGGTGGAGGGACTAAAACTGTCAAAAGCTTAAAGTTATTTTAATAAAACTACTCCACCTAACTTCACCACTTCACATTTATTACAAACACCATACTAATCCTACGCCTATTAATCGTTCAACAAATCCGAAGTTTTGATCATCAATCTGTAAGTAATTTTGTGTTTGCAACACGTTTTTAAACATTGGTTTTGATTTTCAAACAAATCCAACGGTTAAATTTACATATATGGTTGATCTTGTGTACTACGCATATGCGTAAAAACACATGATCATGTTTGTGAGTTTTGTTGTTAAGATAATAGTGTCAAAACGTTTCTTTAACATCATTGATACCATTTTTCTACTCAAAACGCACCCAGAATCACGTATTGATTGAATTCGAAAAACTAGGGTTTATGCGTGGGTTTGGGTATTTTCAAATGTGAGTATTTTTGGTCAAAAAGATAGTTGTGTGATGTTGTTATCATGGTGAATTAATGATATCTAGGCTTTAAAACAACCCAGAAACACTAATTGATTGAGAATTAGAGATTAGAGTTTAATGTTCTTGAGATTTGGGTATTTTTTGATTCACTGCGAATTGGATGTTAATACTTGGTTATATCACTCACATGACTTCTTAGAACTACCAGAAAAACTTTGGTGCAAATTCCATGGCTAGAAATCTTACGCGTAATTCATAAACTTTAGGGTTTTAGTTTACGCATAAGGTTCTTTACGCGTAACTGTTTGATTGAGTATTTGTGAGTAAATCTGTTATACAATGAATGTGGGTGTTAATATTGATGTTGTGATGAATTTATTTCAGGTTTGCTACTCGTAAAAAATCAGAATCAAGGTTGTTAACCATCTACGCATAAGGATCACCTTACGCGTAGCATGTTATGCGTAAGAGAAATGTTACGCTTAGCGTTTACGCGTAAGGTTCTACATAGGGACTACGCGTATCCTGTGAAGGATATGCGTAAACAATGACCTCTACGCATAAGGTCTACTCTTACGAGTAAGCCTTACGCGTAAGGTTTTATATACGCCTACGCGTAAGCTTTACGCATAAGGTCCCCTTTTCCTACGCGTAAGTAAGGATCCTACGCATAAGCTTGCATCTACGCGTATACCTCTCCTGTTTACGCATAAGCTACCATTTCTACACCTAAGCCTTGATCAAACCTTCATTATGAATTGTTACGCGTGCAAACTTGTAAATGAATAAATCATAACGTCACGAATCCAATAATGTCACTAATAAGCTTAAACGTTTAATGTGTTGTGGAAAATAAGTGATACCATAAACTTTAAAAATTAAAGTTAGCTAACTCACGAAACTTATCGCGACGTCATTAGACTATTGGACAAACAAGTGATTTTGGACTCGTAACAATCATTGACATTGTACATTCAATAATTAGACAATAAAACCCTTTGTTGACTAACATTATGTCTTTCGATATGTTGGTTCTTTTGGCTAAATGTGTTTCAGATCACGACATGGAAGCTCAAATGAATGTGGATGCACCAAATGTTCTCACCATTGCTGATATTTTCCCGTATGGCTATCCAATGAAGATTGGAAAGAACAATCTCAAAGTTGACTTTGAAACTCTCACCTGCTCGGAATCTTCTTGTCTCATTGCAGTGGATATTCTGAAGAATCATCCCTATCAGAACATGCTCACCAACTCTGCCACTGTTCCGGAGATCTACATACATCAATTCTTGAATACAATGCAGATGATCAAAGGTCAAAATGCTGTGACGGTGACGCTCAATCACAAGCAAATCACCATCACTCCTGCAGACTTACGGGCTGTTCTCCTCATTCCTGACATCATACCAACTGAATACTCTGCTGCACCTACTGAAGAGACGGTTCTGCAATTCTTGATTGATATTGGGTATGACGAAGCTTCAGGGGTTATTAATAAGCATTCTTACGTGGATCTTAAGAACATTCCTCAGCCTTGGAGAATCCTTTATATCATCATCATAAAATCTGTTTCTGGTCGTGACAGTGGCTATGAGCATCCCAAGCTCATGGAACTGCAAATCTTTTGGGCTCTGATCAACATGAAACACATCGAAGTTGAAGCTCTGATATGGGATGACATGATGACAATCCTCAAAAAGCTTGGCTCAAAGATTCCTTATATCAGATATACTAAACTGTTGATCCAAAGAGCACTTGGATATAACCCTGATATCCCCAAGAGAATCAATGATCCCGACAATCACGACATGTTGTCTGAACCCACTCTAACAGTCAGATTTAAGGAGTCAACTACCAAGAAACAAGGTGTTGTGTTGCCGGTTCTCTCAGATGAACTCAAATAGATTTACTCTTATAAAAGATATTTGGTTGATGTGGAAGAGAACAAAGTTGGTTTTCTCGATGATAAATCTTCTGGCACACCTACCAGGAAAACCAGAAGAGGAAGTGCAGGGAGTGCTGCAAGCACTGAGAGTCAGAGGAAGTTCCCCAAGAGGAATCCTCCACGTAAAAGGACTGTTCCTTCTAAGGAAGCGGTTCCCATTCTTGTGCCAAAGCCTGAATCGCCAAGAAAGCTAGTGGATGAAAGCTATGAAGATACACAATCAGACGAAGAGATCTTCTACTCTGAAACTGCAACCGATACTAATCCTTCAGCAGTCAAACCTCCCAGTCCTATAGCTGAACACGGGAAAGGGAAGACTCCAGTGATTGAGCACGAAGAGGAAAGCTCAGAAGAAGAGCCACTGGAAACTGATTACAGGAGGAAGTTCAAATTTGTTAGACTCCAACACGTTGCGAAAGAATTTGCTAAGGATCAAATGGGTGGCCCCAGAGGGTCAAGTGGTGATGTTCAATCCACACCAATTCCTGATGCGGTTAATCAACCCGATAAGGGAACTGGTGCCACCACTCTTGAGCAACAAAAAAAGCAACAGGAGGAGTCTATTGAGCATGACATTGAGGAACCAGACACTGAGAAGTCAGAGAAAGATAGAGCTGACGAAGAAGCTGCAGCTCAAGCTAAAGCAGATGAAGAAGCTAGGATTCAGGCTGAAGAAAAAGCTAAAACTGAACAAGATGACGAAGTGAACTATGATCAATTTCTTCTAGACAGTCCAACTCGTTCCAAGGAGAAAACTTCTGAACCTCCTAAGGACCTTGAATCTCCTCACATCTCATCATCATCAGATTCATCTTCTCACTCTTCACCACCACCATCAAAAAGAAAAACCATATCCACATCCAGATCAGTGAAGAAGCCAACTGCCTCTTGGATCTCTCAAGCAAAGAACAGAATCGTTAAAGCTGTCAAGCAGGTCAGAGAGAAAGATATTACAAAGAAGAAGTTAGATTTTCTTGTTGACCAGATACAGTATCTTCATGATGAGAAAGACAAGATGCAAGTTGAAAGGGAGTATGTCCAGAAGCTCATGAAAGATGATCTTCAAGGGAAAATGGACGAGATGATCAAAGGATACACTCACAAGCTCCTTCTTGGCATCGTTCCTGGAATTACAAAGGAGATGTTTACCAAACAACTCTATCCGAATCTCTTACATCTGGCCAAACAGACTATGAAATCAACTCCAATGCATGTAAACATCAATCCAGTTGATCCCATAATCTTCTCAGATGCTGAATTGGTTAACCGGCTGGTAGCTCAAATCTCGAAACGATCTGCAACATTTGCATCCTACGAAGGTAAATTGTTTGAAGCATTGCTGGAATACCAACTAAAATCAGCATACAGAGAAGAAGCTGAAAGGCCTAAGCGTCCACGCGATAATGAAGATAAGGATCAGGATAAGAATGACAAGCCTAAACGCCCGAAGAAGTCTGGTGAATCATCTTCTATGCAACCTCCACCCAAACGGACTCCAGCACAACAAAGGTCTCCTCCTCGTTCTTCTACTGAAAAACCTCAGGATTCTTCTGAGTTACCACCCCAGACTCAGAAAACCGGTGATCACTTTGAGTATACGGGTGGTGACGATGAGGAATTCCATGAGCCCCAACAACAACCCGCCTCTCCCGACAAAGTTAAGAAACCAGAATCCTCATCCAAGCCTAAGAAAAAGAAGAAGAAGGCGCCTATGACTGACGTCTTATCATGGCTGGACGAGGATGATACTGAATTTGAATGGTTCTCGAAGCTTGTTGATTCCACTCCCTACCCATCTAAAGGTCAAGAGGTTACAGAATGTAGTACATTGGATCATGCGAAACTACTGCAAGAAAAATTCCGTGTGAAGAAGATGACGAAATCCGAGTTGAAGCGAATCAAGAATGAAGCATTTTAACTTCTCAAAGACAGCTCGGAAAGTGCTATTAAAGTTGAGTATCACCTTGATAATATAGCACGAGCCATGTCTAACAACATGGATTGGATAAACCCAGAAGCAAACATCGACTTCACCAAACGGGACAATCCTCCATATTACACCGACTGGTCTAAACCTCTACCAACAATTGGCCAACCAGATCAGCCTCGGATTCCATTCCGATATTTCTTCAACAAAGACTTGGAATTTCTTCTACACGGTGGCGATGGTTCAAGGAAATACGCTACATCTCTGACACTTCCATTCCCGGCAGCCATATACTATAACTGCATAGCCATCGAGGAAAGGGCTAACCACATGTTCTCCAACAATGTGGCAGTATATGACCGTGATGCATTGTATGGGATTCACCATTGGCCGGAACGCCGACGAATCTACTACAGAAGCTGCCAGGTTCAAAAGTCTCAACATGAAGTGTTCAGTACTAAAGCAATCATGGCTATTAAACATGTTGATCTTTCGTCTAAATGGGACTACACTTTTCTCAAGAATATCGTGGTCAAACGGCAAGACGAAATGGATTATGCATTCTCTGAAGCGGACTTTGAGAATTTGTTTATCAACGAAATTGAAGACATGTACCTTGCCAAAGTACAGGATCACATGAGACAATTCTCGACTGAAGTGCAACGTGAATACATCAAGTCCGTGCTTATCTTCATCAGAAGAATAGTAATCAAAGAACGTGTAGAAGATCTCCAGCTTGCAGTTGAATCATATCAGACCCGTGTCAACTTCACTCCACCTCAGCTAGATCTTCCCGACATCAACCAGCTTCCACAATACACCCTCGTCAGCAAACCATTCAGCGTAGTTTATCGCAGTGAACTTCAACGAAATTGCTTGATGGCGTGTAGAGATCTTCACAATTTTGGGGATCACACATTGAAGAAGGTTCGGGATGGCCTGGCTTGTAGGTTAAAGGCGATACATGAAGGCATCGGGTCGAAGAAAAGATGGAATTCTCAGGATCGAAGGGATGTGAAGAGGATCATCACTATGATTGATGAAAGGTTGTATCGAAGGGACCAATTCAGAACATTAGAAAGCTTTGTAGGTGGTCGTCCCAAGATTGCTCTCGCCGGCTATCAACGCCCTGTTCGCACTCCTGGAAAGATTGATGGACTTCCTGGTACCCCTTGAACTGCTTCAATTTCATATACATTTGGATGTGTGATTTTTTATACTATGGCTTGTGCACACATAACAATGTACAACCCGTTCTTGTCAAGAAAGGACCCTGTGGAACGCTTCAGTGCCACAATCCTTACATAAGGAGCGAAAGCTTCTTACTTTGAGTAAACCTTATCAAACCTTTCACTTTTCAAAGGTTTTACTCAAAAGAACAAGTACTTCCCCGTATGATTTTCAAAACCTCAACCGTTTATATCACTTGTTGAGGGGGAGTATTTGAGTTAAAACTTTGTTCACCAAAATGTTCTTTGTGTCACTCTTCCCGCAACACTCGAAATGGTCATATTTATTCTCAACTTTTCAAAAATAACATTTTATATGCCATTTTTGAGGGGGAGAAAATTATGTGATAAGAAATATGTTGTGTAAATGCAAATGAATCTTTGTGCTATAGACTTAACCAACGAATTGACGATACTTAACTATTAGTAACTCGAAAAGACTTGTCCGGGACGGGTAATAATTTCAAGCTAGTTCGCTGGTGATGTAAACGTGTCTCGCAAAGGACTTGTCCTAATAGAATGTACCATTCGAGAAACTCTTGGTAGACATGAACTCTGACGGGTTTGACAACCTTTCGAGATTTGTCTACACTTTCAAGGTAGTTATTAGAGCTAGTTGTCACCTAAAATCTGACAATGTAACTCTTTAACTATGCAACATAACCGTGTCTCGTGGGGGATTGTCTATCTTGAGTTAATCAATTCAAAAGGTGCGCGCTCTTTCCTCACTGTGCAGATTTCCGTAAAAACTCTTAAGCACATGTGGAGGGGGAGTATTTATGCAAAATACTTATCTCTCAACAGTGGTACTGATGTGCCCGGTTGGTGCAAGTTTTAAATTTATAAAAGGTGAATTACCAATATTACCAATAACACATACGAGCATGTATACTCGTTCGTTATAGCAAGATTATGAAGGTAAGTCGGGATCGTTCGCAGGGATTTGAGTGAATCTAAACACAAGTTTGAATTAACGGAGTCTATCCAAAACATATAACAAAGAAAATAGATATAATGAAATTCAGATGATTAAAAACTACACTTGCTTAAACTAGTTTCATATCATAGATTAATGTGATTGTGTTAACCTCTTAACATGTTGGTTGTGATAATTAGTTGGTAGACTAATCTATTGTTCTTACAATTCAAACTTTGATCAAGAGTTTAGTTTATAAAAACAAGCATTAAGTTTAACCAATCAATTCAAGATCAATTCAAGTTTCATAAGTTTACATACATAAACTTAAACACAAAAACATCCACTTGTTCATCAAATTGCTTAAGAAATGGTCAATACAAAAGGTAACCGATCATAGACAAAAGGCTACAATTGATTCTCAACAACTAATCTTACGACCATTTAGATGTTTCCAACCAATCCAATTTGATAATCAAAAAGCGTTTCTATTACAACCACACCTTAGTTCCTTTGTATAATCAAGAATAATGGGTAAAAACAATCATCCATAGACAAAATGATTATGACTAGTTGAATAACAATAAGTCCTTTCGGCCACAACGATTACTATCAATTAGCCAAACTTGATTAACAAATGTCACTATGAAACTTTAGCACAATTGGATCTTAGAATCAACTTGAAATTGAATTAAAAAATATTAACACAATCACTAACTAATCATATAATAATCAACATCATTTAAGCAAGTGTATAAAGAAACTAGCCATTCATAGCAAACATGAACATAAACTCATAACTTTGAACATTAGAAAACATGATTGAAAGTCTTACAATGCTTGGAATAAGATTACAAATGGTGTAGTAATGATTCCCAAAGGATTGAGGATGACTTCTTGATGGTTTGACCTCCAAATGATGACTTCTTGGACCTCCAAAGTTTCTTGGAATTTTATGAACGAATTTAGGCTTTAAGAGAGAGTAGTGGTGGTAAGATAGGTGTGAGAGAAGATCTCTCAAGTTGTGGTGTATTTGGATGATGAAAACATACACAAATGAGTCCTGTTTATACTACTCTCAAGCCTAGGGGTATTAAATGTTGAACTTGGCCTCCAAGGAGTTTAGAAGGACCTAGAATATATGAAGGAAGGACCTAGAATCGTTTGGAACAAGTTTGGAACCTTAGTAATGGAAAAATGGCTGAAACAGGACCTCCAACCGGATCCGGTTGAGCTCCAACCGAATCGGTTGGTCTTGCTGACTAGTCTCCAACCGAATTGGTTACGGGTCTCGACCGATCGGTTGGAACAAAAATCACGAAAAGTCATAAACAGCAAAGTTGTAGATCTTTCTCTTAGCTTTCCGTGGCCGTGAACGGGGGTCAAACGGAGTCCGTATGCAAAAGTTATGGCCAAAATGGTGAAGGTGTGTCGGGAACAACGAGTCTTCCAATATATCTTCGTTTAAGCTTCTTTTCTTCATTTCTTTCTCGTTTTCCTTCTTGAACTTTATTCTTGAGTCTTTGGACCACTAACTTGATGACTTTATCTTCTCGAATACACTCCACAAGTCAAGCGCTTCTCGGGAATTCTTCATATATGGAGAAATCTTCGTATTTTACTTCTTTTTCTGTCTTTTTCTCCACTTTCCTATACTTGGCTACAAATGAACTAGCAAACGCACTTTGATACGATTAAGCAACAAAAGCATATGATTATAACCAAATAACATACATAAAAACACGGATAACGCTACTAAAAACATGCACAATTTGAGCGTTAACAAATTCCCCCACACTTAAACTTTGCTTGCCCTCAAGCAAATCTAGGAAAAACAAACATCCACTGGTACATGATCGTGATTATGAAAATGTGATGCAAATCAACCAAGTATAAATACGAGAGAGGATTCATCAATTATGCTTTATAAAGGTGAAAAATCAAGATGTTTGACAATATCCAATGATTTTCTTGCATGATTAACATTTCAAACCACCTCACGAAAAAGGAACGAAATATAATTCACTCAATCACTCATTTTTAGGGGAGTAACAAGATAAATCACACTCATTGCTCAGTCATGATTAGATTATTACCATAAACTTGAACAAGAAACAAAACTCCACCGACGTGGCGTGAGCACCAAGTAAAAACATCTAAAGAGGGCTTTTATTCGGGTTATAATGATATGGCTAAGGGTTAAGGGTATGGATGAGGCATGGGAATGTTATGAAATTGGTGTTAAAATAAAAATGAAATCAAGTCTAATACCCATGTTGCTAGCTACCAAACATTCCACTAACCAAATAAACGATTATAGCTTGCTTTCTTCTTTTCCACTTTCCTCAGCTTTTTGCATTTCCATGACAATTGTTCTTCGATCATAGCACATTGGCTATTATTTCCATACTTTCAACACAATTTTTTTTTTTACATAACATAACGCATGGCTCAATCAATCACATAGGATGTGGTACTCATAATCATTTGAACAATCTTCACTTTCCAGGCGACTAGCAACCAACCGTTTAGACATTGATATGGGATAGGCTAAGGTTTAAAGTGTAAAATCTTTTTGTATTTTCTGGGTGAAGCAAAAATGAAAGGATGGCTCAGAGGGTGTAACTAGGGTATCTAGTGCTAAAAATGAGCACTACAAATGGGTCCATGTGGGTGGTTAACTAACCGATGAAGCTAGCTAATAAATCATTAAATGTAAAATGGAAGGCCATTTGGGTTAAATCCTAAAGTGCCTCTTTATCACACGAATTCACTTATATCGCACGAATACAATCTCACTGCGGTCTGGTAATGATTTACAAGCACAAGTTCTAGAATAAATAAAATCACCGGCACACTCATAGCAAAAGATCCAAGTATAAAAGATGCATGCTAATAAGAAATAGGCTCAAATCCTCACAATTTAGTGGAAAGGGTATAATATGTGCTAGCAAATGTTTATCGATCCCAAAATGGATTGCAATAGTAATCGGAACACATCTCGAAGTTTCAAATATTACCAATTTTACCAGTGGAATGATCCAGTTATTCTAATAGATAATCCTAAAAGTGTGAAAACAACTAGATCACAAGGGCAAACAAAATTTTAAATTTAAGCATGAAAACTCTAATTTTTCCTATTCACCCCCCACACTTAAGTTAGACATTGTCCTCAATGAAAAGCGAACTTCAAAGTATAGAAATAGGGAAAATAGAGATGAAACCAGATATGTCAACGAGTTTATCAGCTTAAAATTCTTTCTTCATTCCTAGCGTCCACTGAAGAAATCATCACCTGCACATAATCTTATAAACAAGCAAAAGGTTTTATTAAAAAGTGACACCCCCCCACACTTAAGTTCAACCGAAGGTTTAAACTTTGGGGAGTGACCATAGAAAATCAAAACACACGGGTTGCCTCCCGAGAAGCGCTTGATTATTACCGAGTCATCAGCCTGACTCGAATCTTCCCCGGATTAGGATACTTTGACCATACGGTTCAAATGGGGAATTTCAGCTCTTAAACGTTGAGGGTATGGAATCTTTGGTTTGTACTCCACAATGGATGGGAATACATTTGATTCTTTTGGTTTGACCAAGTGAAAGTCCCTCTTTGTTATCTCGAACATTTGTTCAATTTCATTAGAAAAGAGGACAGGTGGCGGATCTTTTTGATTTTTTAGATGGTCATTGGATTTTCCACTCCCAGTGAATATGGCATCCACATTCTCAAGGTGAGATGTAGGAGGTGGCTTAGTCCTACCGTTTTGATTTAAAGAAACTGGATTTTGTTGTTCAGACCATTTGTCTATCTTTCTTTCCAGTTCTCCATTCCAGTTGCCACTGGTTTTGTTGAACTTTTCATCACCAACATGATTTGGAAATAAATTGCATGCAGAACCTTTTAATTGAGTCATTGGGATATGCATGGTGCAATCCTCAAGAAAAGGTAACACGGTTGGTGAGTTAGACATGATTTGGTTCAGATTTGGCGTGGTTGGAATGTGCTCGGTCTCGTCCTCTTCGATAAATTCATCCTCACCCTTATCGTTCTCGTAATGAATTGAGGTTGGTTTGTAGACAAATTCATGTCTCGAGTTGGAATCTGTGGTGTAAGGAAGAGATTCAGCGTGATGGACTTTCTGTTCCTTACTTAATCTTTCTATCCTCCTCTCCAAGTCTTGGCTTATCGCTTGTTGGTTCCTTCTTCCTTGATCGACTTTATGTTCCAATTCAACCAACAGGTTCATCATATTCTCATTGGCTTTTGTTTGACTGGCCATCCATTCTCTCATCATCTCCTCCGGTGAGGTTTTAGGTGTATTGAAATGTTGTGATGGATGTGGTATTGTATTCCATGGCTGATATCGAGGATATGTTTGGGTTGGGTTGTGGTATGGAAAGGAGTACGAATTTCTGGAATTTTGGTCATAATATCTGCCGTGATATCCTGGGTGATATCCTTCATGTTGGGCGAGGTTCGCTTCCATGGGATCACACATCAGCGTGTCATCCTCAGCATCGTGGTTTGAAGCTTGGTGATTATTTCTCAGTTCCATCATCTCCCTCCGTATGCTTATGAATTGGGTATCGATGTTTCTGGTGAGAGCTTCCAATTTCTCGATCAATGAGGCATGATCGGTATTGATGTTGCTTCTACCGGCGGAAACAACGGCTTTCGGATTGGAATCGTTCGAGATACCATTTCTTGTGAAGATAGCATTGACATATTCTTTTCTTGTTTGCTGTGGACGGTACGTTTTATCGTTTGATGGTTTTGGGTTGGATTGGGTATTACTTGGCAATGAACCAGACGTTCTAGAGGAATGTTGGTCAGAAAATCTGCCAAACTTGTTTTCAAGATCTTGGATAGATGCTTGATGATTTTTTTCTGTCCTTGCTCAACTTTGGCTTTGAGATTGAAAGGTTGATTTTTGATAAAATCATTTGCAGATTTTTGAGCAGCCACGAATTCTCTCATGGTTTTCTCGAATTCAGTTCCTTCCATTTTTTTGTTGGGATTTTGTGGTGGTGGATCGTCAGTTCGTGGTTGAGAATCATGGTTGTCATCCCTTGGTCGGCGATCTTGCCAATTTCCAGAAATTCGACCGTAATAATTACTACGATATCCTCCTCCACGGTCTCCTCCTTGAGTGTAACTTTCTTCTCCTTCCTTTGGTCCACCCATAGGTTTATTGTCGCACTCGGACGATAGATGATTTCCTCCACAATTGTTGCATCCGTCTCGCATTTCCTTCATTTCATCTTTGATATCTTTGTATTGCGAGTCGATTTTTGAGGTTAACGCTTCCATCTTCTCCATGAGTTTTGAGGTATCGGTATTTCCGACAAAAGCAACGGTTTTTCGGAGAGGTTTGGTTTTGGAATCTTTGGACCAATCAAGTTTGAGAAGTACTCGATCTTCGAGCAATCGATGTGCATCGTTGGGAGTCTTATAGAGAAAAATTCCTCCAGCATCAAGGATGCCTTGAGAGATTTCATCTAGTCCATGGTAAAAGATTTGGATAATGGTTCCTTTTGATAGCCCATGTCCATGACAACTACGAAGCAAATCTTTCATTCGAAGCCAAGCTTCGACAAGTGATTCGTTTGGGTTTTGGTTGAAAGCACGAATTTCTCCCATTAATCGATCAAACATGGCAGGTGGAAAGAATCGGCTTACAAAAGCTTGCCTCATCTCCTCCCAAGTATTGATGATTCCTGGTGTTAATTCATTGTACCATACTTTAGCATCTCCGGCGAGTGATGATGGGAAAAGTTTGAGTTTGATGGCATTGACATCGGTGTCGCCATAACGGAACATGCCGCAAATTTCGATGAATTCGGCAATGTGCTTATGCGGATCGGCCCGCGCACGGCCATCGAATTGTCGGTCTTTGATCATAGAAAGGTGATGTCCTTTCACGGTGAAGTTGTCACCAAGGTTAATAGCAACAATAGCACTTTCGGGGGTTGGTGCTACGGTTCGGTTGGTTCCCCACATGGGTTGATCGTCCGCCATGGGAAAAGGTAAATTGGTGAAAGGGTTGTAAACAACTTTGGCTTCAATGAGGTTATCAAATGGTGGGTTTGGTACTCTTGGTACACGATTTTCCAATGGTATGAAACGTGTTCTCCTTCTTCTTTGAATCAAATGTTCGGGGTTGGTAAGAGGTGTAATTGGTTCTATTCCCGCTGCTCGAGTGTTCATACAATGTCCTACAGAATCCATGCAATATCTAAACACAAGGACAAACAACGAAAACAGTTTTTATGGATCAGAGTAGGTAACTGGATCGGTTGCGGGATGCGACCAATCGGTTAGACCAGCTGAGTTATGGGACAAATTGTAACCGATTCGGTTGAGGGGCAACCGAATCCGGTTAAGGTTTCTGAGATTTTTTTTTTGGTTGAATCGACTGAGGGAAATTCAAGAACTTGTTGAAACGCAATCAAATCCCCGGCAGCGGCGCCAAAAACTTGATGTGCCCGGTTGGTGCAAGTTTTAAATTTATAAAAGGTGAATTACCAATATTACCAATAACACATACGAGCAAGTATACTCGTCCGTTATAGCAAGATTATGAAGGTAAGTCGGGATCGTTCGCAGGGATTTGAGTGAATCTAAACACAAGTTTGAATTAACGGAGTCTATCCAAAACATATAACAAAGCAAATAGATATAATGAAATTCAGATGATTAAAAACTACACTTGCTTAAACTAGTTTCATATCATAGATTAATGTGATTGTGTTAACCTCTTAACATGTTGGTTGTGATAATTAGTTGGTAGACTAATCTATTGTTCTTACAAGTCAAACTTTGATCAAGAGTTTAGTTTATAAAAACAAGCATTAAGTTTAACCAATCAATTCAAGATCAATTCAAGTTTCATAAGTTTACATACATAAACTTAAACACAAAAACATCCACTTGTTCATCAAATTGCTTAAGAAATGGTCAATACAAAAGGTAACCGATCATAGACAAAAGGCTACAATTGATTCTCAACAACTAATCTTACGACCATTTAGATGTTTCCAACCAATCCAATTTGATAATCAAAAAGCGTTTCTATTACAACCACACCTTAGTTCCTTTGTATAATCAAGAATAATGGGTAAAAACAATCATCCATAGACAAAATGATTATGACTAGTTGAATAACAATAAGTCCTTTCGGCCACAATGATTACTATCAATTAGCCAAACTTGATTAACAAATGTCACTATGAAACTTTAGCACAATTGGATCTTAGAATCAACTTGAAATTGAATTAAAACATGTTAACACAATCACTAACTAATCATATGATAATCAACATCATTTAAGCAAGTGTATAAAGAAACTAGCCACTCATAGCAAACATGAACATAAACTCATAACTTTGAACATTAGAAAACATGATTGAAAGTTTTACAATGCTTGGAATAAGATTACAAATGGTGTAGTAATGATTCCCAAAGGATTGAGGATGACTTCTTGATGGTTTGACCTCCAAATGATGACTTCTTGGACCTCCAAAGTTTATTGGAGTTTTATGAACGAATTTAGGCTTTAAGAGAGAGTAGTGGTGGTAAGATAGGTGTGAGAGAAGATCTCTCAAGTTGTGGTGTATTTGGATGATGAAAACATACACAAATGAGTCCTATTTATACTACTCTCAAGCCTAGGGGTATTAAATGTTGAACTTGGCCTCCAAGGAGTTTAGAAGGACCTAGAATATATGAAGGAAGGACCTAGAATCGTTTGGAACAAGTTTGGAACCTTAGTAATGGAAAAATGGCTGAAACAGGACCTCCAACCGGATCCGGTTGAGCTCCAACCGAATCGGTTGGTCTTGCTGACTAGTCTCCAACCGAATCGGTTATGGGTCTCGACCGATCGGTTGGAGCAAAAATACGAAAAGTCATAAACAGAAAAGTTGTAGATCTTTCTCTTAGCTTTCCGTGGCCGCGAACGGGGGGTCAAACGGAGTCCGTATGCAAAAGTTATGGCCAAAATGGTGAAGGTGTGTCGGGAACAACGAGTCTTCCAATATATCTTCGTTTAAGCTTCTTTTCTTCATTTCTTTCTCGTTTTCCTTCTTGAACTTTATTCTTGAGTCTTTGGACCACTAACTTGATGACTTTATCTTCTCGAATACACTCCACAAGTCAAGCGCTTCTCGGGAATTCTTCATATATGGAGAAATCTTCGTATTTTACTTCTTTTTCTGTCTTTTTCTCCACTTTCCTATACTTGGCTACAAATGAACTAGCAAACGCACTTTGATACGATTAAGCAACAAAAGCATATGATTATAACCAAATAACATACATAAAAACACGGATAACGCTACTAAAAACATGCACAATTTGAGCGTTATCAGGTACTAAAACGTTTTTCATTCACAAACACTTTGAGAGATTTTCATGAAAATGGTTTTATGGAAACATAGGTTAGTCATGGAGTTATAAGGTGACTAAGGTTAGGAATAACCGTCCTATGATCCGCCAGAGCCGGAGGGATCTACCCAAGGACACTACCAATAGTTAGAATTAGAAGTCCTTAGGAATGATCGTAAAAAGGAGAAAATGAGAATCGGAGAAAGAAGGAGTTGAAGAATTAAAAAGAAATGTAAAGAAAAGGGTGAAAAGAAATAGCCCTCCAGATTATTCAACTTAGGGCAGACACCAGGTTCAATTCATATGCTACTGGTTGTCACTTGATGACGTCGGTATTGAAGATTAAAAGTCGTCATGGACCCAGTGAAGCATGCACTAAACCTTCTTAGCCACTCAAGTTTCTCTCAAAAGAAGTATTAGGACCAAAGATATATCAACCTTATCACTTTACCAAGCAAAACCAACACAAACACGTATCAGTTATGCGTACAATACTAAACACAAACACATACGTGTATAAGAAAGATTAAGAGAGATGGTGACTTGAATGATAGAATTCGTATGTATGTTTAGAGAGGTAGAGAAAAGAAGATGAAAACAATAAGATGTTATATTGCTTCAAAGGAAAACACACACACACATACACACACTCAAGCACACCTCTCAAATGACCATTTGAGGGGTATTTATAGTACAAGTAACATAAAACCTAAAAGGCTTTCTATTGGACTTCGTGGGCTTGGACATGGGTTGGATTAGATATTAAGGCAAGCTTAACTAAACTAATACCCATTTAGCTTAGTCCAATCCACGAGCCCGTTGACTATTCTAGCACGATATCTAACACACGTTACAAAGTTCCTAAATGTGAATGACCATCACTTCTAATAAAAACTATTAAGGCTAACAATCTCCCCCTAAGGGGTGGTCATTCAAATGATGCTCCACTTGATTTGGTCTTTACTTTTCTCGAGCTAGAACTTTGTGTGTAGATATAGAATAGTCTTGAATCTTTGTTCCTTCATGCTTTATGATTAGATAATGTGGTTGTATGCCGTTGTCAACTTCGATGGTTTGGTATCTCCACGTCTTTCTCCACCATTCTCACACTTCTATTTGACTTTGAGTTTCCAATGATGAAGTTCTCGAGTCTTTACACTTTGTAGATTCTTTGACATTGACGAAGAATCATCTTTGGCTTTGAGTTGCCTTTGATATTGATGAGAACTTTCATGTGTTGTTGGTATGAGCATGTGGCGAGTCTGCACGATCCATCCGCTCCGGAGCTTCCATAAGAAGAAAACATAAAACAGGTTAGTAATAAGCGGATTCCGGCACTTACAAGTTTGCATTTCGAGGGTGTTAACAGCATAGTGTAAAAACACGTCTCTAATTCTCACAGAGGCCGTTCCTGAACTGGAGTCCCACAAGTGAGATAACACGATATACCGAAGTACATCTACAGTTCAGATGAGTCGCTGAGGTACACCGAAGCATCACCCCACGACTGTAGACCGTTTGAGACACACTAAGCGTAATCCACGGGGAGTTACCGAAGTGACCTGCTGTCAGGGCTGCTTGATGTTGACCCTGGCAGGAGTTTCCATTCAATCACTGAAGATCACAGATGTGAAACTTCTCATAAATGTTCTGGCAGATTGCTAAGATCTGCGTAGGACTCTATAATATATCACTTGTGCCCTTATTGATGAACAGCAAGCGATGAAATGTCATGTGTTCCTATGAGATCTTTTGATGAATCTCGTGGCTCTGGACTCAATAGTGCATTTTGGTTTTCCTGAGCGGAGACTAGGGAGAGGGTCTCCTTCTTCAATATCAACAATCTCTAAGGGAAAGTCGATAGATTATGTAGGGTTCCCAGTGAGAATGAAACAAATCCCTTTTGAGAGGAATTGAGTGGCTAGAAGGTTTAGTGAAGTGCGTCACTGGATCCATGACGTCTTTGTCTTCAATACCAGTGTCATCTAGTGACAACCAGTAGCATATGAATTGAACCCGGTTTCTGCCCTAAGGTTGATTATGGAAGGCTATTTCTTTTCACCTTTTCTTTTACTTTTCTTTTTAATTCTTCAACCCCTTCTTTCTCCTTTCTCACATTACTCCTTTTTTCTATCATACCTAAGGACTTCTAGTTCTAAACTATTGGTGATGTCCTTGGGTAGATCCCTCCGGCTCTAGCGGATCATAGGACGGATTTTCCTATCCTTAGTCACCTTATAACTCCATGACTGTCCTATTGTTGCCATAAAACCATTTTTCTTGAAAATCTCTCAGAGTGTTTATGATAGAAAACATGTTTGAAACACTCCATGAGTTTTATATTTTCAGAAACACTCCCCCTTCACATGGGCTTATATGTTTTGACAGAAATCTGCACATAGAGGGTAGAGTTCGCACTTTTTGAATTGATCGACTTTAAATGAACAAGACCGATTCGAGACACGTTTACATCACTAGAGAACTAGCTTGAAATTATTACCCGTCCTGGTCAAGTCCATAGAAATTTTCTCGAGATGGTACATGATTCCTCGTCAATTCATTAGTTTCAACTGAGTCGAGCTCATTTTGAGAATCAAACAACGATCATTAAGCCTTTTGATCACATTTTAATCATGTTTTCTCCCCCTCAAATTAGCATATCCATGATGTTTTTGAAACACAATGATTAAAAGATATGTTTTTCGAAAAGCATTTGGAGAGAAACTGATTTAGCCTGAATTTTGGAACAATTTTGGTTTAATACTCCCCCTTAACGAAAGCATATTTTTTTTATACAGAAAATGTAGAATCAATTAAGGGTTTAGAGGGAGTTATCTTGGTACCAAATGTGAGAGATTTTGAAAAATCTTTTTGAAAAATTTCGAATCAATGGTACGCAAGATGTGAAGAAGATTTTGAAAATCTTTTGAAGATATTCGAGAAGAATAATCTTCATTTGTTTTAGGATAAGTGCTCGATATTTATGAAAATCGATTTTGCGTAGCACTTTCCTTTCTTTAAAGATCGGGTTACAGTCTGAAGTAACTGTAAGCCATTGTTTTTAGGAATAGTGCTTGAAAAATATTTAAAACCTTTGATTTTGATAAGCACTTTCCTTTCTTTGAAGCGTGGGTCCTGAACTGATGTGTTCAGAAGCCATTATGTTGAAGTCCGGGTTTCGTACTGAAGTATATGAAAGCCATTATTTGAAGAAAATTTTGAGAAACGACATGTTTTAGAAAACATTTAAAGAACTCTCGCTCAAGCATCTGTACATACCCGTATCATTGTTGAATGACATTTCTAGAAACGTACAGAATATCGATTATACGAGAGACATGTCGTGAGAAGAATATTTTTGGATTTTGGAAATTTTTCTAATGTTTTTGTATTTTTTGAAAATTTTCTATTTTTGTATTTTGTTTTTGATGGTTTTTCAAATTTTGTATTTTGTTTTTTAAAAATATTTACATAGAAGATTTGAAGAAAGAGAAATTAAGTTGGGACAAGTAAAAGTGGAGTTAAGAGTGGAACTAGAACAGGATTTCCACATGCGAAATTGGCATAAAGTTCTTCTTTACCACACGGGGTATATGAACCTTCAACACTTTTACAAGTACCTGCATCCACAGAAGAAGATTTTTCACAAATAACAGTGTTAGAAGTATGTTAGGAATTAGAAATTCCAGGTATTAAAGAGTCGGTCACCTCAAGTATGTGTAATCGTTAGAAAGCTCGTAGTCGTAGTTCTTTTATGTTAAGTAGTATTTAGTTAAGTAACACCGTGGAGGACGGACGGGTCTTTACCCACTGTATGCCTGATCCACAGCCCGATGTGTGGCGATTTATGTAAGACTATAAATACTCTCTACCTCCCAAGGTAGAGAGTTGGAGCTCATAATAATATCTTTCACTTTCTCTCACTAAGTTCCCTAAACCTCTAACTTTCTCTCTCTAGATTTCCATCTATACGCCACTTTGTGTCATGGTTTGATGTGTATGTGAAAACTAATATCCAACAATTGGTATCAAGAGCCATGGTTAGATCATATCTTGCACATCTTTGGATTTCTAGCGGTTTTTAGGTGGTTTTTGAGTTTGAAAAAGTTTAATGGTTTTTGCATCATTTGGTTGATTTCTTGTGTTAAAGTTTGGATTTTGTTAGTACTTTTATGTTTAGAATCATCACAAGTGTGTAGGTTTTCATTTGGTAAGCTTAAATCATCTTGGTTGGGTTGTTTTTGGATTGAAAAGTGATGTTTATGTGGTTTTTTCTTGCTAGCAACTTAACTCACGGATTACTTTCTTCGTAGCGACTTGCTTTACAAATTTGTAGCGAGTTACAGTTTTAGACCTAGCGACTTAGATCTAGCGATTTACAGTACAAGTAGTGGACTCTCCACTACGGGTAGCGACTTGGTGGTAGCGACTTGGTCTGTAGCGAGTTGCTCTTTAGCGACTTGTATCTTTACCGACTTGAGTAGCGAATTGCTGCCAAAATTTTGCTAGCGACTTGAGGCTTAGCGAGTTACTACTTAGCGACTTGCATTTGTCTAGCGACTTGGGACTCTAGCGACTTAGTGGTGTAGCGAATTAAGTGTTAGCGACTTGGTGCATTATCTTCTAGCGACTTGGGTAATTGTTTACGGTTTTCTCTTGATTTAGTAAAATCCCGTGAAAGAATCTATTTCTCGGTTTAATCATAGAGTTATAAAATCCCGTATTATTTGTTAACATGTCTACCAACGTTCCTACTATCATCTCAACTGTTGCAGAGGATGTTCAAGCAGCTGGGTCAGATACTCGTCCACCCATGCTTGACAGAACTGACTACGATTCTTGGGCTCAACGAATCAGATTGTACTGCCTTGGAAAGGAAAATGGTGTCAACATTCTCAAATCCATTGATGAAGGACCATATCGAGTTGAGACGACTAGAGACATACTTGATACTAATGAAGATGGTACTCCTGTTTACGGAATGGACAGACCTAACATGTATGATGAGCTTGATGATAAGGAGAAAAAGAGATTCGATGCAGATATCAGGGCTTCAAACATTGTTCTTCAAGGTCTTCCTAAAGACATTTACAAGCTGATCAATCATAACACTGATGCAATGGCAGTTTGGGATAATGTTAAGATGCTTCTCTCAGGTTCAGAATTAACTATGGAAGACAGAGAATCCCAACTCTATGACGAATTTGAACACTTCAAGATGAAACCAGATGAGAATGTCTATGAGTACTATGTGAGATTTCATAAGTTAGTGAATGACATGAGGAACATCAGAATGACTATGCCTAACATTCAGCTGAACTCAAAATTTGTGAACAACATGAATCCTGAATGGCACAAGTTTGTCACCGCTGTGAAGCTCACTAAAGGATTGAAGAATACAAACTATGAGCAACTCTATGCCTTCCTCCTTCAGAAAGAGAGACATGCTATGTTTGAAAAATTGATTCTCAATCAGTTCAAAACCAACCAGGGAGAGACAAGCTCGTCCAATGACTCAACTGCCTTCTACTCAAACATCGGAATCACAACCAAAGCTTCACAAGTCATACCCTTGGGTAATGGTAATCACAAACTCATTCCTGATCCCATGTTCAAGCAAGCTGATGCTGATGCACACGTGGGTAACTTCATTAATCAACTTGCTCTTCTGATTAGTCAAAACATGAATTCTCTCCCACAAACCAACAACAACCTCAGAACAGCTTCTAACCCACACAATCAAGCTACTGTTAAAGATGGAAGGATCGTAGTGCAACCAGTTCAGGAAAGACAGTATGATCAGGGAAGAGGCGGAGCTGGTAGAGGTTATGTTGGTAACCAGAATCGAGGAAGGAATGGTAACCAAGGTCAAGCTAAGCTGATCAAATGTTATAACTGTGGTGGTGAGGGACACATTGCAAGAAACTGCACATCTCCAAAGCGTCCACAGAATGCTGATTACTTCAGAGATAAGATGCTACTTGCACAAGCTTAGGACAATGGTGCTGCTTTGGATGAAGAGGAATTGCTGTTTCTAGCCGAGGGCAATGCCAAGACCTATGATGCAGATGTGGATGAGCAGCCTATTCAGGAGATAGGTCACAATCATCAGAATGCCTTTCAAGTCGCTGACTGCGATGCATACGACTCTGATGTAGATGATGGACCTACTGCACACACAATTTTTATGGCTAGCATTTCTCCAATGGTTTCTCCCAAGGTCTCTTCTTCACCACAAGCTGGCCCATCCAAGGACAAACTCATCTCAGAGGTATTAAAACTATACGATGATGCTGATGTGCAACAAATGCATGACAAAGTACAATCAACTGAAACTATTGAATCAAATATTGAAAATATGGGTAATATCGATATTGTCCCATATGATCAATATGTGAAACAAAGTGAAAGTGAAGTTGTACCAAGTGATGCATCTTCTGCAGTCAACAATGACTATGTTTATGATGAATACACTGCATGTGCCCCTGATGATTCTGTAATCTCTGAACTAAATGCCTATAAAGAACGTGTTGCTATTTATGAACAACGTGCTAAATTTGAGTTGACCACTCGTGAGCAGGAAATGGATGACCAAGTGCGTACAGTAATTAGAAAAAGTAATTTTAGAGAAGAAGTATTGAAACAAGAATTAAATTCCTTGCAAGAAAAACTTTCTAAAACGGCTAAGCAAAAGCAAAAACTTCAAGAAAATGTGAAAATGCTTAAGCAAGAATTTAATGCAAAGGAATCAAAACTCTTGAGAGACTTTTCTAATCTGAAAACTTTGAAAAACAAACTTGAAAACAAATTGTACATACAAGGAAACACCATTCAGACTGCTCACATGGTCACTAAACATCGAGTCTTAAGCGATAAGCATAGCATTCCCCTTGTTGAGGAACCAAATCCAGAGGTAATTAAAAAGGCTAGAAATGCTCATAAGGAGCTTTATGATGGTTATGAAATCCTTAAGCCTAGGCAGAAACCTAGTTGCGTTGAGTGCACTGAGGAAGATAAGAAATCAAATGAAATCACTAGGGAAAAGATGAATAAGAAACTAAATGATCCTAAATGCAAAGAGAAAAAAATAATTATCACTCCTCATGACTACAAGAAGGAAAACTGGATTTCCTTGAACAAGTTTAAGCCTCAGACATTGCTGACTCCCGAACAAGTCTTCTGGAAAAAGGATTTAGATAAGCAGAAAGCGGAAAATATTGTTGAAACAAACCCTCCCCTTTGGAAAATGCCTAGAGCGACTGTGTATCCTCCTAATACACCAATGCATCTTGTACCTAGAACAATTGCCACTAAAAGCAAGACATTAATTAGCCAATACGTTATATTTCAACTATTTGTTGATTTTGAGAAAACTTGCAAGAAAAGGATCACACCCACTGGTATAACTGAAGGAGAAAGGGGTTTTGAACAAATGAAAGAATGTTATTTAACTGAGGTCATGCCTTTCTTTAAACTTCTAAAAGATCACTTTGAGAGTCTTAAAAAGGGGATAGAAACTGATATTAAGGGAATGGAAAAGGAATTTGATGCAATGATTGTTGAAGTTAGTGACTATGAGCGTGCACTAAAATATAATGCGATTGAGAGGAAGAACTTGCATACATTAAATGAGACTCTTATTACTGAATGTGTTGCTCAAGATGTGTTTTTCACTGCTTTAAATTGCTCTATTAATGCTTCCCAATTTCATGAACTATCTGTTGCCCTGAAAGTCTCTCATGATCGTGTCATTGAGCTTGAAAAAACTAATTCTAAACTAAACGAGAAAATTGAGCTGGATGATCACGACAATTTGGTTAAACATTTTTCTAAACTAGAAGTTGAGCATTTTAATTTACAACTGAAATATCAACATCTTAAAGAAAATGTCAAAACTTCAAATATCAAGACATCATCAGATGCTCCAGAGTTTGATGCAGTTTTTCAAATTAACAAACGTGATGAACAGATTCAAGCTCAGTGCAACACGATCAGAAAGTTGAAAGCCCAAATCTCTCAATTAAAGGGTCAAACGAACAATATGACAGGCTCCCAAATGCCTCCTCCCTTAGATTCTCAGAATTCTCAAACGTTTCATCTTCAAAACCTAGTAAATGCTTTACAAAAGGAAAACGAAAGTTTTATGGAAGAAAACGAAAAGGTTAAACGTCATTTCAATGAGTTATTTGAATCAATTAAGGTCAATCGTAACAAAAACAACGAACAAATAGCTTCATTGCAAAAGGAAATTGAGAATCTGAAGAGTCAGGTAAAAGGGAAAATGCCAATGACCAATGGGGAGAATGGTGGATCAAAGGTTCACTCTTGTAATAAATATGCTTTGTCTGTGACTTATGTCCCTCCTCATCTAAGGAACAACAAACTTGTTATTCAAACATACTTCTCATCCCTTAAGGATTGCCTAGAATGTCTGCGTGAGATTGTTGAAGAGGATAAGTTAGAGAAACCTCATGATAATGAAATTGGACATGCATGCTTATATGCCAAACGATCTCAAGAAATCTTAGAATGCTTGATCACAATATGCCCAAAGTCATTAGGTGAGAGAGTTAATCCTTTGATTCCATGCTCGATGCCTAATGCCAAGTATGATATGCACTCGATTCCTAATGTTTTGAATGTGAACCGTAGTGTGCCTTTAAGTAGTTCAGATTCTAGATCTGTCAATGCTAAGAAAGAGAACTCAAGTGTGCCTTCTAGGAGTACAAATCTCAGTACCTCTAGTTTTAAGAATGTGAACCGTAGTGCACCTGCATGTAGTTCAGATCCCAGCACATCTAAACAGGTGATGCAAAGAGTAGTTAAACCAACTAATGTTCCCATTCCCTCTACAGCAGTAATCAGTGACATTAAAAGGAGAAGGTCAAAGTCTCAAGACAATACAAGGAATGATAGGACCTCTCAAGCTAAGAATGTGCACTGGAAGAGAGTAGAAGAACAATCAAGGAACTTTAAGCTTGAATTGAATAAAACGAATCGTGTTGATTCTAGTATTAGCCATAGGCGTACTGTAATTAATTCGAATTCTGATACTATTTGCAAACCTTGCACTGATGTCTGCTTGAATTCTGTTTCTAATCATGAATGTGGTGTTAATGTTCTGCCTAATGATGTTAATTGTTCAGTTAATATTGTTAATGCTAAAATTCATGCTAAAAAGGCTAAAAGGCAAAAATGAAAGAAAGTTAGAAAACAGTGGAAACCCACAGGAAGAACATTCAGTAAAATAGGATTTTATTGGATACCTGTTGGTCATAAGACTAATCAGATAATGCACACTAGTAAATGGATGCCTACTGGTAGAACTATTCCCTTAAGAAGTGATCACACTGTGAACAGGGCTAATACAGACACTAGTATTGCATCTATTCACAATGATTCCATTGCCTCACTTTCTGATATGAATGCTTCTATTTCTGAAGTGGGTGTTCCAACTGTTGCTACTAACCAAATGGAACCCATTCTTGCATGGGGATCCCAATTATCCAGTTATCCATTCTTGTCTGTGTTCAACTGCAGATCATTCAAATCGTTCTGTGGTACCTGGACTCAGGCTGTTCCAAGCATATGACTGGAGACCGGTCTCGGCTCATGAACTTCGTGAGCAAATTCATCGGGACTGTTAGATTCGGTAATGATCATTTCGGTGCTATTATGGGTTATGGAGATTACGTTGTTGGTGATAGTGTCATCTCTAGAGTATACTATGTGGAAGGTTTGGGTCATAATCTGTTCTCGGTTGGTCAATTCTGTGATTCTGATCTAGAAGTAGCCTTCAGAAAACATACATGCTTTGTTAGAGATCTAAATGGTAAGGAACTGTTAAAAGGAACTCGTGGCTCAAATCTTTACACCATCTCCATCGATGACATGATGAGGTCATATCCAATCTGCTTGTTATCAAAGGCTTCAA
This sequence comes from Chrysanthemum seticuspe, assembly GCA_019973895.1. NCBI lineage: Eukaryota > Viridiplantae > Streptophyta > Magnoliopsida > Asterales > Asteraceae > Chrysanthemum > Chrysanthemum seticuspe. Next base: position 308,354,863 of record BPTQ01000004.1, read on the forward strand.
AAACAAAGTCATGGTTATGGCATCGTCGTCTCAATCACTTGAACTTCGGCACCATCAACGATCTTTCCAGAAAGGACTTAGTTGTAGGTTTACCTAGACTAAAGTATGAAAAGGATCATCTTTGTTCAGCATGTCAATTGGGAAAAAGCAAGAAGTATGCCCATAAACCCAAACCTACTAACTCTGTCACAGAAGTTCTTCATATGATTCATATGGATTTATGTGGACCAATGAGGGTGCAGAATATCTTTGGGAAGAAATATGTGTTAGTTGTGGTTGATGATTACTCTAGATTCACCTGGGTCAAGTTCTTAAGGACAAAGGATGAAACTCCTGATATCATCATCAAACTCATCAAACACCTGCAGGTTCGACTTAACAAAACTGTCAGAATTATCAGAACAGACAATGGAGCTGAGTTTGTCAACAAACAACTTAGTGAATTCTATGAAAGCGTTGGAATCAGCCATCAAAGAAGTGTTCCACGAACCCCTCAACAGAACTGTGTAGTTGAAAGACGAAATCGTACTCTTGTTGAAGCCGCTAGAACAATGCTGATCTACTCAAAGGTTCCAATGTTTCTCTGGGCTGAAGCAATTGCCACTGCATGCTACACACAAAATCGTTCCCTGATTCACACTGTTCATGGAAAAACTCCATATGAACTTGTCCACAACAGAAAACCTAATCTATCTTTCCTTCGTGTGTTTGGTGCATTGTGTTATCCAACTAATGAGGGTCAAGACTTAGGCAAACTTAGGGCTAAAGCTGACATTGGAGTATTTGTAGGATATGCACCAAACAAAAAGGGATACCGAATCTACAACAAAAGAACCCGAAATATCATGGAAACAATTCACGTTACGTTTGATGAGCTGACCGGTCAAATGGCTCCTGGACACTCCAGCTCAGGACCCGCACTTCAAAACAGTCCCATTAGTTCATCCCTTGTTCCAAACTCTTCTCAAGAAACTCCATATGTACCTCCATCCGAAGATGATTTAAAGAAATTGTTTGATCCTATGTTTGATGAACTGTATGATTCAATTACTAATGAGGGGTTGATCCCTACAACAGAGGATGCTCATATTCCTGTGAATGAAGTCAATCCTTCAGTCTCATTATATTTAAGTCAAGAAGCACCTGCTGCTGTGTTAGGAATTAGAAAATTCCATAGTGAAGTGTCGGTCACCCCAAGTGTTATCTAGCATAAGTTAGCTCGCAGACAAATCGTTAGTTACGTTATTTATTGTTTTATTAGTTAGTTATTAGTCTAGTTTAGCATAGTGCAACACCGTGGAGGAAGGACGGGTCTTTACCCACTGTATCCCTGATCCACAGGCCGATAGGAGGTCGTTTCTCATGTAACTATAAATACCCCTTCCATCCATGGAAGGGGTGGTGCTTCTCATTAATCTAATATTCTACAATTTGTGTAAACCTCTAGCAAGAACACCCTTTCTCTCTCTCTACTAACTCTCTAACTATGGCAAACATGTATTTTGATCATCCAAGACCACCCGGATCATAAACACAATAAATATTGGATCCTAACAATTGGTATCAAGAGCCAAGGTTTATTGTGTTATCTTTGATTTGAGTGGTTTCGTACATGGTTTTTGTGTTGTGTTGTTGTGTTTGAATCATGTTCTAACTGTTTTAGTGTCGATTTTTATGGTCGGATAAGTCTTTTTTCTCTTGTATTGTGCTAAAACAGTTTTTAAAGAACAAATCTTTTTGGTATCTTTCTTTGGTCTAATACAAAACGTTTTGGTCCAAGTCAGGTTATGTAGACTTTTTGTGTTACCAATATCATTGATATTATTTGGTCTGAATTTGGTGGTCAATACTTGTGGTCAAACAGTCTTTATACAACGATTCTACTATCATTTCCGTTACCTTTTTCTTGGTCAATCTGGGCAAACAATATTTTCATAGCAGTTTCTGGGTTCGTTATGAATATGGTCGGAAAAGAAGTCGGAAAAACTCATCGGAAAAGTCATATTTCTTGCTAGCGACTTGTCAAATAACTGTCCAGATGAAATGTATTTTACTAGCGACTTGGCCTAGCGACCTGTCTTTACAGGTTGTAGCAACTTGTGTTACAGCTGTTTAGCGACTTGGTTAGTTGACTTTTGAGTCAAATAACTAACTTAGCGACTTGAGAAGCAAATTAAAAATGTAGCGAGTTGCTAGTTAAATGCTTGGCGAATTGGGTATGACATGTAGCTACTTGACTCTACTTTAGCGACTTGATTATTTGACTATTCAGTCAAATAAATAAGCTAGCGACTTGGCTAGCAACTTGGCTAGCGAGTTGGCTAGCGAGTTGGCTAGCGAGTTGGCTTAGCTACTTAGCTAGCGACTTGCTTTGAAAACAGAAAGGATGAAGAAGAAGCTAAATGACTAGACCACAAGACCAAACCATTTACCACAACATACCAAAAATTAACATCGACCTCAGGTTATACCTTCATCGGTCCAAGACTAACATCAGATCCAACAATAAATAATCCAACTTCAACAAATCCCAATCCTACTCATCCACCATCTCTTACCACATCTACTCAATAATCTATACGAACTGTAAAGAAATAGATCTCAGAATGTTTCATGTGAAAATTGTATACAATGACCACGAGGGTCTATTTATACGAATGGTTTCATCATCATAGATCTCTTCTAAATAATCTCACAACAAAAATGAAAACCAATCAACAATCTCAGCTTTGCTCGTTTTGTGTGTGGTTCTACAAACACATAGATCTTTAAGGATCTATACACATACAAGCTTGTGCTTCATAGATCAATTTAGGAGTCTACTCCTCTTGATAATATCCGAATTGCAAAGAAATAAGTCATAACAATATTGTTATACTCATTTCTTTAATTCGTTATAAACCAAATCAATACTAAAAGGAATAACCATGCTCAGTACCTACCGTGTCATTCTGATGTCGATGTCATTGCCAAATCAAACAATCTCTGTGGCTTCTCAGATTCGGCTTCGAGCCATCCCTGTGGCTGTCACAAACCCACTCCTCGAGCCAACCCTGTGGCGAGGTAGAGATGAGATGATGCGTGGTACATTCAAATGATTTAATGGGTTTTTAATCAAGATAAGCCTTGGATGAGATGTTATGTCCATAACGTTTTTTTCTTGTGTGGTTGTGTTGTTTGTGAGATTTATTTGAGTTGGGATTTTATGAATAAGGGAGGTGGACGAAAGTTTATGATGAGATGTGTACTGATTTTATTCTGTGTTCGGATATGTGTGAAAGAAAATGGGAGGAGGGAGGCGTTTGAGATAAGGATAGGGTTTGAGTATTATGAGTGTTTTTAGGGTTGGTATGTCATTTGCTTAATTATATACTACCCGTATTCTTAGGTTGTGGGGATTATTGGATTAGATTTCAATGTGATATATTAGAATTGTATCCGAATGTCTTTGGGCCTTGGACTAACATTGGGCATATTCACATCATGGGTATTCATCCAAGTTGGACATTGGACACTTGTTATTGGGCCATCCATGTTAATGATCATGTGATGGATGAGATGTACTTATCTTTGGATCATGTGATATCATGAGTTTGAACGTGTGTTTTTATTTTGTTGGAGAGTTTGTATGAGTTTGTGCAAATGCTTTTGTTGGATGCCGAAACCTATCTTGGTACAAATGTTCTTGTTGCAAACTTCGACTTTGTGATGCGGTGTGGATAATGGACTTGGTTCAATAAGATTTGAACAAGTTAAGCACTAATAGTATTGGAAGTAATGAAGATTGTACGAACATCTAACAACGTTATGTGAACAAACTATCATGGATGATGATTTGAATTCTAATATTGGATTTTGGGCCTCCTCACCATTTGGATCGGATTTGTTTATTTGCATCTCGTGGGCTCGAGTTAACTGGATGATAGTCTGATGAGCTTATAAAAAATTGGATTGTACTTATAAGATTTGACAAATATGAGATTTGTGATATTGAGATCTAAGAATGAGATTCGTTGTGGTATGTGGTTTGATACTTTGGCTAATACATATTCACGAAGGATATTATGTCACGGCTTGAATGGATGATTGAACAAAACTGACTACGGGGTTGTTTATACGGTATCTCTTATTTGGATTTGAAGTGAAGTTTTCCGGGCGCGTTTACTTATTTTATCTTCTTTCTTTCTACCCTACCGTGAAGATGACTTGTCTGGGCATTTATAGAGTGTGATAAAGACTTGGCTATCCACAACGTAATTATCACTTCGGTGTCTCACGCAGTTGAGGATATGTCAAGAGGTTTTGTACATTGGGTACACCGTTTCTTCTTCACAAGGATTAGTACAAAGTTAAGTAACAAATCTGGGGAATTCTACTTCATGATCAAGTTTGGTATATCAAGTTTACTTCTCCATGTGGTCACTACAATAGCCGACATATTGCGTGCATGATGTGCTTACCAAAGTGTTGTTTGGATGGTTGATGATGTTGATGATGTTGGTTAATGGACCGTTGATGAACTGCTGCATGTTCCCCTAAAACAGATATTCTCTGAAACCAAAGTCGTCGTAACACATTCAAGCTGACATTGTTTACGGTTTTGTCTTGATTTTGTAAAATCCCGCGAAAGAACCTATTTCTCGGTTTAAATCATAGACTTGTAAAATCCCGTGACAATGGAAACATCCTGGTATTAGTAAAGTGCATTTCCGGTTCTATCTTACGGTTTATTCTTGGTTTTGTAAAATCCCGCGAAAGAAACTATTTCTCGGTTTAAACCATAGAATTGTAAAATCCCGTGATGAAGGAACCATCTTGGAGAAAGGAAAGCGTATCTCGAGGTCTTCTGATGCTGGTGATACGGGTTCTGTTTCGAAGAAGGGATAAAATGGTGTACTTCATGAATTGGATGTGTGTTTGGATATTCGTCATGGCGGTTTGGTTACTTCAATGTTTTACGGGGTTATGCTCATTAAACCATGGTCGGGATGAAACCATTATCATAGTTCACTTTAAAAGTCAAAGGAGGCTAGATTTGAGCAGTTCAGAAGATGTGACAACGGCATTAATTCAGTATTATTTATTTGAGGTTGAAGAGAAATATCATGGGCGAGTGTACTTAGTATCTGAAGATATCAGGGGATGGTTGGATGAAGATTCTTCATGATCCTTGTTCGTGCTTATTATCAAAAATGAAGACTTGGAAATCTAGTTATTGTTGGGTGTCTTTTACCTTTTCTTTTACCACTTGGGGGAATTGGGCTCATACCACTACAAAATAACTATCACTTTAAGGAGTTACGTTGTAGTGCTCAGTGTCACATTCAATTGTGGATTTTCAAGAGGTGATGTACTTCTATTACTTGATGGTTGGTTGGTTGAAGAGTATAGAGTACTTAGAGATTCAATGGAGCATGATTTCTCGGCACCGCTCTTTGCTACACATGTGCAAGTTTAAGTCACGAGTTCGGGTTAGTTTACTTCAGGGTCAAATTCATCATATTGGGTTATCTCCATCAGCTGTCACGACAAAAAGCCTACTGAATGATAATGGTGATGATTACATGTTTTGCTAAGAGAATTGAAAAGAGAGAGATTATGACGTATGAACACAACAGTTCATGCCTCGTACTCTAAGGAAAAGAAATGTGTACGTTTCAGTGCGCATTATCTTCGAAAGAAGAGAAATCTTCTTATGACGTTTGAATACTTCAGTTCAAGCCTCGTTCTCTAAAGAAAAGAAAAGTGTACGCTTCAGTGCGCTTTATCTTCTGAAGAAGAGAAATCTTCTTATTAATGACCATTCTCATCAATATGCTTCATGCTTTTTCCGCGCGCTTTCATTTATCAAGTGAACCGGACTACCGATGATTGTTTTCTTATTCCACTTGCTCAACTATGATGACGATGGCAACATCCTGTGCTAATTTTGCGGGGGAGAAGTGTGAATTGACTACATTTGGATGTTTTTCACTTGTTTAATCAAGAATGGCATCTCCGTATGCAATTCTTGAGGGGGAGAAGAAGTGTGATAATTTTGCATGGTTGATTGATATATGAGAATAAATGGTCAAACGGCTCCAAACTCATGTAAGAACCGAGCTTCTACTGATCGGATCATCTTCACATGGAGTTTTCTCTTCTAAGAGCCGTTGGTTGACATCTTCACTCGGATTGATGAGTTTATCGATAAAGTGCTTCCGGTTAATGCTTCACGTATACATCAACATGATGATTCCGAACAATCTCTCTGTTCTTGTTTGATGTGATTGGTAGTTTGGTGTTACCATCTTGTATGTTCGTTGCGGCCTGATTGCTGATTTCCTTGATGAACATCTTTCTGTTCTTGTTTGATTGGGAGGGATTTTAGTTAAGGGGATTTGCAAGATGTAAGTTAATTGGGATGCTTTTTGGTGGGATTCTTTTTGGTGTGAGTTGAAGATGTTAACTATCTATTCCCCAACTGCACAATCTTGAAGAAGGTCGAGTCTACAGTCGGTTCTACATTTTCTGCTACATGTTAGAAGACTAAAGACGCGTTGCATTTGATTATCTGAAGACTTCTTCTTTATCTGAGCATTTATCAAACAGATTGTCGGTTTAGGGGAGAGCACTAATTGGGGGAGAGTGAAATTTCGAATTTAATCCCCAATTAGACTTGCTCATATTCTTCAGCAAGTTGATTCCTACAAGATTACAAGTGTTCTTCTCATAAAGATTTCAAGTATTTGGGCTTATAATATGTTGCTGATTCTGAAGTGTCAAAACCAGCAAGGGGGAAGGAGACATGTATCTAAACACGAGTAAACTTGATGAACTTAATACTTCTAAGTAATTGAAGATATCCCGGGAAGACAAATGTTATTACCGCAGAGAAACTCAAGGTTTGACTCATGGTGAGTAAACTTGATGGACTTAATACTTCTAAGTGATTGAAGTTATCCCGGGAAAACAAATGTCATGACCGCAGAGAAACTCAAGGTTTTACTCATCAAAGCGTTTAGTGTTCTTATTCCAACGTCGTGGGGGAAGTGATGTAAATGAAAGTTTCTGAAGATATAAGAGGTACATTGGTGTGTGATGATCTCGATGTTATCGCAATCATCAGGGGAGAGAGAATTGTGTACATTGGGGATGCTCAGCTGTTTTACTTAAGGGCTTAATCTGTGATTCAGAGATATAATCACTTATTCCGGTGTTGACATCCGCAGAGATTGTCACCCGCAGAGATAATCAGTGATTCGGCCTGCTTCTTCAATGTTATCGGTTGTTCTCTCTTTGGGGAATGTGTGTACTTCGGGTCCTTGAGCTTCATACACGATCATCAGGGAAGAAAGCCATTGTTTACCACAAACATTGGGGAGGTGTTTTCCTTCCGGGCATGATGTGTATTCGGGAGAGTTCTTGGATATTGGTGTACTTCGGGTTCTTGAGCTTCATACACATTCATCAGGGACGAAAGATGTGAACATTGGGGAGTTGTTCTTCATTACCCTCATGATGTGTATTCGGGAGAGTTCTTGAGCATTATACAAAGAGACTGACTGCATTAATTCAACTACTAGGGGGAATTGTTCTCTTGACACCTTTTGGAATGGATTGCTTCAGATTTCAGTGGAAATGAAATTTGAGAAGATTATTTATGAGTGGGATGATACGTTGCTGTTCTTCTTGTTGATGATATAACCCCGAATGGAGATCCTCGATTATCGTTCTTAAATGGAGCAGCGGGATTTATGATAATGGTGTGCTTCCTTGTGCACCTGGCTAATGCAAGCTTGAAATAGAGCTTCGAATCTGCTCATCTTAAGGATTTTCGGTTTGGGGGGAAGCTGCCAGAGTCTCACTTTCAGTTGGTTCAATTCCTTTCTTCAATGCAAGAGCCCTGGAAGCTTTGGTGGTGAATGTTTAAGGGATGATGACTTCTATCTTCTTCAACGGGGCTGCTCGATATCCTTATCTCGGTACTCGTATCATCATCTTCTTAACTATATCATCTATTCTATCCTTGTATATATTTATCAGAAAACAAAATACAAAATTATAAAACCAACAAAAAGAAAATAGAAAAATATAAAACCTTCAAAAACCATAAAAAATCAGAAAATTTCAAAAATACCAAAAATATGTTTTTCTCAAGACATGTCTTCTGGTATCGATAACATCTACGGTCTTAGAAATGTCATTCAATAATGGCACGGGACCATAGATGAAGTTCGAGCAGGAGGTGTAAATATTCTTTTTCAAAACATGTCTCAAAATATGGCTTACAGTTATTTCAGACTGTAACCCGGGCTTCAAATGATGGCTTGCAGTTACTTCAGACTGCAACCCGTGCTTTAACTATGGCTTGCTATTATTTCTGATAGCAACCCGCTCTTCAAAGAAGGAAAGTGCTACGCTTAAACGTTTTTCACAAATTTCGTGCACTTATCCTAAAACAAAATGAGGAAAGTATGTCGAAGGACTGCTGTTCCTACACAAATGTTTTTCCGTCTATAATTCTTCAGAAAAATATTTGTTGTGTTCAAAATGGTGGTAAATGAGTTGCTTGAAAAATCAATCAGATTCAGAGTCTTCGTATTAATTTGCAAACTCAATCAATGACTTCAGCACTTTTAAACTTTTCACAAATTGAGTCATTGATTGAGGGGGATATAGTTTTAAAATCTATATCATCTAACGGGCTTTCTTAATTATCCTAATATGCTTAATTAAAAATGATGTTAACCTATGTTGAAGGACTAGGTGCCTAGGATATGATTGCTAGGATTAGATGATTAGAGTTTGATGTATACATCATTCCCATACATTTATATGATCTGATTGATATGTTACATTGACTTTTATTAGTCGATTGCTGTTTGGGTGATGTCGACCACCATATATCTGTGTGTGTTCACTAACGTATGCAGGTATATTGGTATATAAGAATGTTCCCGATCCGGATCCCACTAATGAACATGATTGGATGCCGCAAGGAAAGGGTAACTATTTCTTGGGATTGACAAATGAAGAAACGGAGCTTAATTGGACTTCTATGGAGAGTTGGCATAAATGCAACGAAAGAGGTCTCACTGCATCAGCAGATGGTTTTCTTCTAAGAGATTGAAGAAACGGAGCTTAATTTGACCTCAGTTGGCATTCAAAATGCAACGTAAGAAGAAGTCTCACTGCATTAGCAGACGGTTTTTCTTCCAAGCCCTACAGCAGCAACATCAACAAAAGCAACTCAACCACCTAACGTATCTTTGTGCAGGGTTTATAGTGATGATACCATTTTTCTAAAACTTTGAATAATATTCTTTTTGAAAATGGAAAAATATTGTTTTGAAAATAAATTGGTCTTAATTTTGAAAATCACCGGACTTCATTTTATCAAAACTTAAGTCACTCAATTATCGACTTCGGTCATTGATTGAGGGGGAGAGTGATTTAAAATAAATTATTTTCAATCAATATTGCTTCATAAAAGTCCGGATTGTACAATATAAGTGGTGATCTAAAGATTTAATGTTATGTCATGGTATGATTTTTTCTTTAGAATCAAGGTCTTTCAAAATGAAATTTTTTCTGTTCTTGTTTGATTGTGAAATTGTTTTGTTTTACTTAAAAGATCTCTTAAAAACTATCATACCTGACACTAACAATCTTTAATGTCTTAAAATGGTCCTTATCTGTCATCTTTCAAAATTGAATCTTGCCACGTCTTTCCCCAAAATTTTATAAATGATTTAAATCAGTTGGGATCACAAATCTCAAATGGTTTGATATTTCTGATCGGGGTAGAGATCGTGTTTTAAATCTCAAATCTGTTTTAAATGGAATTGGTTTTAGTCCTTTAAAGGCACTCCTGCCTCCATGTGCCAAACGATTTCAATATACATAATGCACATGTTGAGGAGGAGGATTTATCCAAAAACCAGATGAGTATTTATACAAGGCCACATTTTCTCCCATGTTTTCTAAACCTAATTAAATCACTTGGGATCCAAAATCTCAAAGGATTTGATATTTTTAATCGGGGGAGAATTTGTGATTTAATAATGAAATTTGATAAAAGTTGATCGTTTTGATTCAGTTGTGCAGACTGCTCTCTCATATGTGCTAAACGCTTTCGAATCTCGAAGCACATATTGAGGGGGAGCAAAACCATCGAGGTACAAAAGTTTTTTTAAAAGAGATTATAAAGTACCTTGATTGTGTTTTCAAATGGTTTTCTTAATGGATTTTGTGATTGTGGATGTGCTTCAAAAGAACTCTTGCCTCTATGTGATAAAATGTTTTAAAATATCCTATGCACATATTGAGGGGGAGAATTTTACCAAGAAAATCAAATGGCTTTTTCGTATGAAAATTGTGATCAAAGAAAATATTTCAAAGTCCTCTTGCCTCCTTGTGCTAAACAATTTCTAAATCATACGCACATGTTGAGGGGGAGGTTTTCTAAATGATCAAAACTATTAAGGTACAAAATGCTTTGATCTTGTATCACAAGTACCTTGATTGTTTTTCCAAATGATTTTTCAATTGGTTTTAAGGAAGAATGAACTGTACCAAAAGACCGACCAATTTACTTTATGCATGGTGTTATAAGGATGGTTAGGTTAGGTATTAGTTCCCACGATCCGCCAGAACCAGAGGGATCTACCCAGGGACAATCCACTAGATAGTGTAGAGTCCTTAGGTATATTGAAAAAAGGAGAAACGTGAGATACGGGAAGAGTGCGGACTGAGACAGAGCTAGTACTGGAATTAACCCAACAAGGTTCTAGTTATGAAGTCTTGGTAAGCACTGAAGGGGTTGAAGAATGAAAAAGAACTGAATGTGAAAAAGGGTGAAAAGAAATAGCCCTCCATCAATTCAACCTTAGGGCAGAAACCGGGTTCAATACATATGCTACTGGTGTTTACTAAGGTAACACTGGTATTGAAGACAAGACATCATGGACCCAGTGATGCACTGCACTAAACTTCCCAAGCCACTCAAGTTCCTCTTAAAAGGGCTTGTTTCATTCTCACGGGGAACCGACATAATCTATCGACTTTCTCTTAGAGATGGTTGATATTGAAGTAGGAGACCCTCTCCCTAGTCTCCGGCACAGGAACCAAAAATGCACTATTGAGTCTAGAGCCAAGAGATCATCCACAATATCTCGTTAGGACACTAAATTCTTGAAGACTTGCTTTTTCACACAATGTGGAAAGTAAGTATATATTAAGAGTCCTACGCATTATCCTTGTGGTATTGCCAGAACATCTGAGTGGTATGTAAAAGTATTCACGATGAAGATGGAAATCCTTCTAGAGCCAACATCAAACAAGCTCTTGGTGGGTGACATGTGAGATCTTCTCGTAAGATCAAACTTGTGACAACTGGATAGAAACAATGGGGCGATTCAGTCTTGAATCAACCTTGGTCCAGGAATGGAATTGACGAATACTTTTGGAAAAACCGTTCGATGTGCAAATCTTCTTTTCTCTAGCACGTCGAATGTGTACTTATGTTTTCAAAATTCAAAAAGTATCTCTGATTGAAAAATACTTTTAGAAAAACCGGTCGATGTGCGAATCTCTTCTTTTCACTAGCAAGTCGATTGTGTACTATTTTCAAATACAAAAAGTGTTTTGATTGAAAATTGATCTTTCTCATAAAACCTTCGTCGTATTGCAAAACTCTTTATTCTAAGAAATACGCGATTGTTTTCAAATCAAATTTTCATCAATCAGTGAATCTCAATTCGCTGGTTCACTCACTCCGTGTTGTCTTCTTTGAGACGTTCCGGTTTGAGAACAGCTAGAACAGCTGCGAAACCCTGTCAAGGAGATTCTTAGGAATCCTACCTGATCATAGGCAGTACTTGTACTGATCAACGGGGAACCGTGGGCCGTGTACCTCAATTCAACGAAAGTGGTCAAAGACACTTTCGTGTGTTTTATTGCTAACTGTTGTTTGCAGGTACATTTGGACGGTTGCAGCTGATCAGAATTGAGGCGTCAATCCAAAGCCGCATGCTCACAGCATCCACACTTAATCTGAAGAAATCATGACTGGTGCATATCTACATAACCTGGTTCTGATATTTTTATACTAAGTTTCTGCTACGCTGCTGCAAATATCATGAACCAGTAAGGCTTCTGCTACTCTGATGGAAAGATGTCATTATTCAAAAGTGTGAGCATGTCGGTCCTAATGTCACAACTTCACATGAAGGCAACACTACTATGGATGATCCAGAGAGATTTGCTGTGGCTGATGATCTCAAAGAAAGCTCAAAGATCATCAAAGATGTGGATCAGTTAAAGGCCTCCACTAAATGTATAATTCAATGCGGACTTTGAAGTTGCACTACTTAAGCACAAAGATTACGAAAGTGAAGAATTAAAGTCTACGAGCTCAAGACTGAAGATAAAATAGAATGCTAGGATTCAAAATGTAAAACATGGGGTGACCTCCCTTAGGGGGAGATTGTTAGGAATTAGAAAATTCCATAGTGAAGTGTCGGTCACCCCAAGTGTTATCTAGCATAAGTTAGCTCGCAGACAAATCGTTAGTTACGTTATTTATTGTTTTATTAGTTAGTTATTAGTCTAGTTTAGCATAGTGCAACACCGTGGAGGAAGGACGGGTCTTTACCCACTGTATCCCTGATCCACAGGCCGATAGGAGGTCGTTTCTCATGTAACTATAAATACCCCTTCCATCCATGGAAGGGGTGGTGCTTCTCATTAATCTAATATTCTACAATTTGTGTAAACCTCTAGCAAGAACACCCTTTCTCTCTCTCTACTAACTCTCTAACTATGGCAAACATGTATTTTGATCATCCAAGACCACCCGAATCATCAACACAATAAATATTGGATCCTAACATGCTGATCCTTCAGTCTCATCAACAAATCATCATTCTTCAAATGTACATCATGGAAATGTTTCTGGCATCAATGATGAAGTTAATCCCTTTGCTACTCCTGAAGATGCTCCATTTGAAAACATATTTGCTCCTGAATCATCATCAGAACCATCTTCTTCAGGAGACATCGACTCAGCTACCTCAGTCCCTCAACAACTGCCACATCAACACCTCAGAAAATGGACTCACGATCATCCATTAGAAAACATCATTGGTAATCCCTCTCGTCCTGTATCAACCCGGAAACAACTTGCAACCGATGCCTTATGGTGCTTCTTCAACTCCGTACTATCTAAGATCGAACCAAAAGATGTTAAAACCGCCATGAATGAAGATAGCTGGTTCAATGCCATGCAAGATGAAATTCATGAGTTTGATCGACTTGATGTATGGGAGTTAGTACCTGCTCCAGACTGTGCTATGATTATAGCTCTTAAATGGATCTTCAAAGTGAAACTAGATGAGCATGGTGATGTGTTGAAGAACAAGGCTCGATTAGTTGCTAAAGGATACCGTCAAGAGGAGGGTATTGATTTTGAAGAATCTTTTGCTCCTGTTGCTCGAATCGAGGCAATCAGAATTTTCTTGGCTAATGCTGCGAGTAAGAACATGATAGTATATCAGATGGATGTGAAAACGGCATTTCTGAACGGAGATCTTAAAGAAGTCGTCTACGTCAGCCAACCTGAAGGATTCGTGAATCAAGAGCATCCTACTCACGTTTATCGTCTGAAGAAGGCTCTTTACGGTTTAAAGCAAGCTCCAAGGGCATGGTATGATACACTGTCAAAGTTTCTTTTATCAACCGGATTCAGCAAAGGAGGAGTTGATCCTACATTGTTAACCAGGAAGTCAGGCAAACATTTAACTCATGCTCAAATCTATGTTGATGATATTATTTTTGCCTCGACAGACCCAATGGAATGTGATCGTTTTTCAAATGAAATGAGTTCAAAGTTTCAAATGTCAATGATGGGACAAATGTCATTTTTCTTGGGATTACAAATTTCACAAAGTCCCGGAGGCATTTTCATAAATCAATCTAAATATGCAACAGAGATTTTAAAGAAATTTGGATTTGATTCAAGTGACCCTGTTGACACCCCCATGATTGACCGAACCAAACTAGATGAGGACCACTCAGGGATCATGATTGACCAAACGAAATATCATAGTATGATTGGGTCCCTGATGTACCTCACTGCTAGTAGACCAGACATCTTGTTCGCTGTTTGCATGTGTGCTAGATACCAGGCTAAGCCTACTAAAAAGCACCTTGAAGCAGTTAAACGGGTCTTTCGGTATCTCCAAGGAACCATCAATATGGGTCTTTGGTACCCGAAGGACACCGGTATGTCACTAACGGCCTATGCAGATGCTGATCATGCAGGTTGTCAAGATACACGTCGAAGCACGTCTGGAGGTGCTCAGTTTTTGGGTGATAAGCTTGTGAGCTGGTCTTCAAAGAAGCAAATGAGTACTTCTATTTCCTCTACAGAGGCTGAATACATAGCCATGTCATCCTGTTGTGCTCAAATCTTATGGATGAGATCTCAATTATCTGACTATGGCTTTGTATTCAACAAAATTCATCTGTACTGTGATAATAAAAGTGCTATTGCTCTCTCATGCAACAACGTTCAACACTCAAGAGCAAAGCATATTGACATTCGACATCATTTCATCAGGGAACAAGTGGAAAAAGGTGTGGTGGAACTCTATTTTGTGAGGTCTGAATACCAGTTAGCAGACATCTTCACCAAAGCTCTTCCAAGAGAACGTTTTGAGTTCATTCTTCCACGACTTGGCTTGAAAAGCCTTCAACCAGAAACACTCAAACGTCTTCAGGAGGAAGACGAGGAGTAAAAGGTTTCCTTCATCTATCTCTTGTAAATATTTATTCGAAAAACAAAATACAAAATTTTAAAACTCTCAAAAATCAAATAGAAAATTATAAAACTTTCAAAATCCATAAAAATCTAAAAAAAAAAAAAAAAAAAAAAAAAAAAAAAAAAAAAAAAAAAAAAAATCGAAAAATTTTCAAAAAATATTGTCAATTTGTCATGTTTTTCTCGGTTCGATAATATCTACGGCCTTTGTGCTGTCATTCAAAGAATGACACGGGACTTTAGATGTTGTTTGAATTTCTTAAAAATATATATATATATATATATATATATATATATATATATATATATATATATTTTGAGAGAAAGAGAAAATATGGTTTATTGTCACTTTTCTGGCAATAACCCGGTTTTAAAAAAAAGAACAGAGCCATGTTTTACCATATTTTCAAATTCCATGCTCTGATTCTATAAACATTTATCTGCTGAAAACCAAATGCTTTGAAAAATAACTCGGTCTCTATTTTTGATAATCATCAGGACTTATTTGTCAAAATATCTATCTCTCAATCAACAACCTATGTCATTGATTGAGGGGGAGAATGATTTCAATTAAATTAAAAAGTTATTTGGCATTAAATTGTTTTCAAAAGATATTCATGCATGTTTTATCAATGGAGTTTAAAGTCTTAAAATCCGATCCTTATCAGTTAAAACGCTTTCATAATCAAGTCACAATTCCCCTTAAAAGCTTTCAAAATCAATTTAAATCAATAAGAGATCACAAATCTCAAATGATTTGATAATTGTGATCGGGGGAGAATGTGTGATTTAAATTGGATTTAAACTGATAATTCGGTAAATGGTTTTATAAGGATGTACATGCTATCCTGCCCACATGTGACAAACGATTTCAAATTTTCCATGCACATGTTGAGGGGGAGCATCTATCTTAAACCTATGATTTGAAATGTGATCAACTTATCTCAATGTGCAAGTTCCCTCTAGTATGTGCAAAACTCTTTTCAAACCTCGAGGCACATATTGAGGGGGAGCAAATTTATGGAAACCTCATTCTTCCCGGAAATGCTATATCTACTTGATTTGATGTGGGAAGTGATGTTGATATCTTTTAGAAAATGGTAATCAAAGAAGTTAATTCTTTCTCTTGCCTCCGTGTGCAAAACATTTTCAAATACTTGATGCACATGTTGAGGGGGAGTTCTCGTTCTAAAAATATCAAAACCAATTCAGGTACAAAATGCTTTGATAATATATCACAAGTATCTGAATTGATTTTCAAATGGTTTTCAATTGGTTCCAATGGCAGATGAACAATACCAAATAGACCGACCAACTTTACTTTATGTACGGTGATATAAGGATGATAAGGTTAGGTATGTGTTCCCATGATCCGCCAGAACCGGAGGGATCTACCCAGGGACAATCCACTAGTTAGTGTAGAAGTCCTTAGGTATGATGATAAAAAGAGAAAAATGAGATATGGGAAGAGTGCGGACTAAGACTGAGCTAGTACTGGAATAAACCCAACAAGGTTCTAGCTATGAAGTCTCGGTAAGCACTGAAGGGGTTGAAGAATTAAAAAGAATTAAATGAGGAAAGAGTGAAAGCAAATAGCCCTCCATTTATTCAACCTTAGGGCAGAAACCGGGTTTAATTCATATGCTACTGATGGTAACATCGGTATTGAAGACAAGACGTCATGGACCCAGTGACGCACTGCACTTCAACTTTCCAAACCACTCAAGTTCCTCTTAAAAGGACTTGTTTCATTCTCACGGGGAGCCGACATTATCTATCGACTTTCTCTTAGAGATGGTTGATATTGAAGAAGGAGACCCTCTCCCTAGTCTCCGGTACAGGATCCAAATATGCACAAATTGAGTCTAGAGCCACGAGATCATCAATAAATCTCATTAGGACACTTTCAATGAAGACTCTCTGTTTCACACAATGTGGAAAGAGAGATTATCTCTTGAGTCCTACGCATTATCCTTGTGGTATTGCCAGAAAATCTGAGTGATGTGTATACATATTCACTATGAAGATGGAAAGCCTTCTGGAGCCAACATCAAACAAGCTCCTGGTAGGTGGCATGTGAGATCTATTATATAGATCAACCATGTGACAACTGAATAGAAACAATGGGGCGATTCAATCTCTTGAATCAATCCTGGTTCAGGTTATGGATTGACGGATACCTTTGAAAAACCGGTCTTTGTGCATAAAAACTCTTTTCTTTAGCACATCGACCGTGTACTCATTTTTCAAACCAAAAGGTGTTTTTATGATTGATAATTGATTTTCAACAAAACCTTCGTTGTATTGCAAAAACAATTTCTATTGAGCAATACACGATTGTTTTTCAAATCTCTTTCCATCAATCAGTGGACTTAAAATTCGCTGGTTCACTCACTCCGTGTTGTCTTCTTTGAGATGTTCCGGTTTGAGAACAGCTAGAACAGCTGCGAAACCCTGTCAAGGAAATTCTTCGGAATTATACCTGATCACAGGCAGTACATGTACTGATCAACGGGGAACCGTGGGCCGTGTACCTCAATTCAACGAAAGTGATCAAAGACACTTTCGTGCGATTTATTGCTAACTGTTGTATGCAGGTACACCCGACGTTTGTAGCTGATCAGAATGCAAGATCAATTGTTAATGTATTATCTTGTTGTATTCAATGTAATTTTGGTACATGATTGAGGTGACCTCCCTTAGGGGGAGATTGTTAGGAATTAGAAATTCCAGGTATTAAAGAGTCGGTCACCTCAAGTATGTGTAATTGTTAGAAAGCTCGTAGTCGTAGTTCTTTTATGTTAAGTAGTATTTAGTTAAGTAGCACCGTGGAGGACGGACGGGTCTTTACCCACTGTATGCCTGATCCACAGCCCGATGTGTGGCGATTTATGTAAGACTATAAATACTCTCTACCTCCCAAGGTAGAGAGTTGGAGCTCATAATAATATCTTTCACTTTCTCTCACTAAGTTCCCTAAACCTCTAACCTTCTCTCTCTAGATTTCCATCTATACGCCACTTTGTGTCATGGTTTGATGTGTATGTGAAAACTAATATCCAACAAAGTATATGTTTCCTCACGACGAGGGTGATCACTATCAACGGTTGTAGTGGATTCGACTTCCTTAACATGATGAGTTTCACTATTATCTGTGTTGGTGCAAGTATCAAAAATCTTTCCTGTGGGAATCCATCTAAGACCTACTTTGTTGAAAACTTTGCCTGTGGGTATCCACCTAAGGTAAGATCTAGGAGTTGTTTTCTTATCAGATGCAGCGGAAGACTCCTTTTTAGAAAAACTACATCCTGAAGAGATCGTCCTATTAGGTGTCTTTTTGTTTGACATTTTATCAACGCGCTTGTTTCTATTTGGTGTCTTAGTGGATTGTGCCTTGGCACGAGAATTATCTTTTTTGAGGTATTGTGAGACCATGCATCATGATTAGCTGAAAAGACACATTTTTTACATGTAGTACAGACAAATTCAATATTCTTGTTTAAAACATCAGCTTTAACTTTGTCACTACAGTCTTTTGGAAATTGATACTTGTTCGAAAAAGACTTAGAATTCCTAGCATTGTTTTCTAGGGGTATAACATTTTCTTTTGCGCAACTACTCTTAGATGCAAGCCAATCCCTAGTCTTGTGTCGAATGTTCCTAGGTAATGGTTTACTACTACTAGCAGTGCCTTGAAATCCTGTAGAATTCATCACCCTAGATGATGCACCTAGAATTCCGTCTTTTCGAGTCTGTGCCTTTTTCCTAGCTTCTTCTAGATAGTGATTTTGGACCATGTTGTTAGAACCAACGGATTCTTTAACTGGATTTTTGGTCACATTCCATGTACTAGGCTTAGAAATGCCAGGTGTAATCACTTTTGGTGTTTCAGCAACTGCTTTTCCTTTTTCAAAATCTTTGATAATTCTCTTTTTAATGGGCAAGGACTGTGGAGTGACTATTTTTGACAAATCAATTTTCTCATTGACTTTTGGAGGAGGCTGAGAAATAGACATTTTTGGTTTGAAAACCGGTTTTGAAACATTTGCTTTCTCCTCAGTCAATGGTTTTGCAAACTTAGTATCCACAACCTTTCCTTTTTGACTTCCCAGCTGAGCTCTCAAAAGATCATTTTGCTCTTTCATGTCCTTGTAGGCACGCTCATACGACAGTTTGTCATACTTGCATTCCTCAGATTTTCGATCAAGTTGTTTAAAATATGACACGTTTTCTTTTTCAAGTTTTTCAAGAGCTTTTTCATATTTTGAAACAATTACGGAGGTCTCAGATTGGAGTCTTTCATGATCTTCAACTGAGTGTGTTTGTAAAATAATGGACATGATATCGGTAGTCATAACATCTTCGAAGAGAGAATCATTCAAATTTTCCAAAACTTTGATATGTTCAACACTTTCATTAGCTTCCTTTACCAGGGATTTATGGTCCTTGACAAAGTCAGCTGTTTCTTTCAAAAACGCTTGTTCGAAATGAATTACCCTCGCACTGATGCCAGTTAATGGAGGTTCAATTTGAGTTTCAAAAAACTTTTTCGTTTCGTCATCATGACGAGTAAACCAGATGTTAGTAGTAATATTGGTTTTAGATTTGACAGTCTCTTGAAGATATCCAATTCTAGTTTTAACGTCATCTAAAATTCTTCTGGCATCACTTGTGTTAAAAGGATTGTTTGAAGACATTTGTTCGATTTTCGAAAAGGATTTTGAGACAACTACAGGAGTTGCAACTGGTTTTGAAACTGGTGTTGACACTTTGTTTGAAACACTTGGTGTGGTGGAAAACGTTGATTGTTCTTTTTGATTAACAAAAGTAATTCCATTAATTTTGTTCCATTTGTTATAATCAATCGGTTTAAGATCTGGATTCTTTTGTTTCATTTTTGATCTACTCTCCTCAGATAGTTCCAACGTTTCAAGAGAATCACGAACAATTATGGGTTCATGCAAAGGTTTTCCATTGTTCAACACATTCTGAGATTTCTGAGCTTTCTTGAGGAACGAAGAAGGGTTGTTACCAAGAGCCATTTTATGTGCAGTGTGAAGAATCGGATTTGCTTGATTAGAAAGCATCTTGTTTGTTTTAGTGGAATGACCCGTTGTAAGAAGCAAATTATCCAATTTTTTGATAGTTTCATTTTTATCCAGAATTTCATCAAGAAGAGAATCTTCTCGTTTTGAAAAATCAGCAATCAACTGTTTCTTCTCTTTTTCAAGATCAGAAAACAGTGCTTTTTGTTTAGAAAGTTGGTCATTTAGTTCAGAAATTTCCTTGTTTAAAGATTTTATTTTCAAGTTCAAATTCACATCAAGTGTGTCCTACTTGAGTTGCAATTGTTTTTCTCTTAAAACAGAATCTCGATAACCAATTTCTAATTCTGAAAGTTTGTTTGTATGAAATTCAAAGGCTTTTGCGTTCCCCTTGTAACTCTCAAGCTCAGCGGTCAATTTCTTATTCGCGGCCTTAACTTCGCGATTGACCTTACTCACTTTTTCAATTTCAATGCCACAGTTATTGATTAATGATTCAAAATAGGCACGTGTTTCCTCATCAGTCTCAGTATTTTGTGCCACACAGCCTCCACTAGGATCCACATATGGAGTTTCAGAGTTAGTATTGCTACAACTCGGATTGTCCATGTATGTATCATAAGTAGGTGCTGATGTCACAGAATGTTGTTCATCATGAGTAAACACATCACATATGACATTGTTATAGCATGGATCAATGATTGGTACCTTAGATACTGCATTTGCGTCATAGACAGGAGGTGCGTCAGAGTCAGTGTCGTACTTAGTCTCCTGAAGATTTGCCATGTAGATGCAGTTCACATTGAGTTCCTCGAGGTCTTCTAAATCATCCATAATAGCGAAAAAGTCATGTTCCTCAGCACTCAACTGCATTCCAGATTCTGCCTTTTGTGCTAACAGCATAGCTTTCTGAAGATACGCAAAATCCTTCTTTTTTGGCTTAGTGGGACAGTTTCGTGCCATGTGACCTATTCCTTGACAGTTGTAACACGTAACCTGATTACCCTGATTCATATTTCCATAATTCCCAACTACTGGAGCTGCAACATTGCCATTCTGATTACCCACTGCTCTATTCCCAACATTCTGTCCCATCTAATTTCCAACATGCTGACCCGACTGATTACCCTGATACGGAACCGCCTGATTACCGATGCGACTGTTAAATGCTTTATCCAATAAAGAAAATATCTGTTTCAAGGTCGCTTCTGGGTCAGTTTCAGGATCAGTGATTCCTTGTTCCTGGTATTGTTGATCTGGATAGAATTGTTGTTGTGGTTGTGGAATGTATTGCTGCAAGTTGTTGTTGTTGGAAGATGATGAAGCTTGTGGTTGTGTATTCATTGTAGTTTGAGTCTTAGCAATAAGTGCCAATGGATCATGATTCTTTGCCAATCTTTCTTTCCTGACTTCATTCACTTCAGCTTGGTTTTGTTTCAGAAAATCGTTGAGTTGATCAAAGTTCACCTGATGTAAGTCTTTTTTTTGGTTGACAATAGTGACATATCGTCCCCATTCTTCTGGAAGATTATTCAGGAACTTGATGTTTTGAACGATTGTTCTGGGTGCCAACTTGTTTCTGATAAGCTCATTCATCAAAGTGCAAAACCTTCCATAGTAGGATTCAATGGATTCTCCTGGTGTAGATGTAAACTTTTCCCATTCAGTTAGCAGCTTGTTCTCCATGTCTTGTTTACCAATTTCTGTTCCATAACATAGTCGTCTAACACGTTCCCACATATCGAAAGCAGTTTCACAACTGTCTACAGCAGCAAATATGTCTATTGGTAAACCCAGTTGGACAATATGAATTGCCATGTCATCTGCATCGACTTGTTTCTGATCCTCTTCAGTGTATTCTGATTCAGTTTGAAGATGAGAGGATGGTGGGATGGGAGGTGTTGCATCAGCATTTCCAGGTACATGAAATTGTCGAGGCTTGAAGGGTCCATCCTGAATGGAGTTAATCATGAGTTTCCCATTAGGTTTGGTCTTGATGTAGCGGAGCATTCGACTTGTCCATTGAAGATAACCACCTTTTGCCAACATAGGAGGTCGGTTTTCGGCACCTGCTGCATGAATGTCTTGTTGAGTTGCCATTGATGAAGGTATGATCTGATAAAGTTGATGTAGGATCGATTCAACGATAAAGGAGTTGTGGTTGATGAAGATTAAGCTCAGTTGAGGTGATTCTGAAAGTCGTACTCGTAACCTTGGTTCTTAAAAAATTTTCGCCCAAAATTTGAAATTCACTATAAAAATCAATTCTAAGGACGTATGAAAATTTTGAGTTATGACACTTTTGACGCCAAATTTGACCCAAAAAATTTGAATTTAGGCCCAAAAATTTGAATTTTTGACCAAAATTTTCACACTTAAACCAAAATTTGAATTTCGCGTAAAAATTGAATGTTTAGACTCCTCAAAAATTTAAATTTTACTCAAGTTTTCCCGCCAAGAGCTTAGGCGTAGACCAAAGAAGTTACGAGTAGGATATGGTTACGAGTAGGATATGGTTACGAGTAGGATGTAGTTACGAGTAGGATGTAGTTACGAGTAGGATGGCTTAGGCGTAGGATCTTATGCGTAGGAAGCTTAGGCGTAGGATTCCTTAGGCGTAGGATCTTATGCGTAGAAAGTATCTTACGCGTAACCTTAAGCTTATGCGTAGACAAAGAGTTACTCGTAAACCTTACGCGTAATTGTGAAGTTATGCGTAGAGTTACTCGTAAGCTTTTAGCTTATGCGTAAACTATGGTTAAGAACCAAAAATCCTTTACACTGTCACAGCGTAAGGGATATCCACAAGTTGAAGTGTTCCACACACTTATCCAAGTGAGGGAAGCACTGAGTAACCGTTATAGCTCGAAGATTCTTCACCAAAAAGTTATGAGTAGAAAACTATGAGTAGTTGACTTTCTTACGAGTAGAATTAGGGTTTTGACCTACTCGTAAAAAAATTTCAATGATTCAAACAATTTCGCTTGCACAGATTTCCTTAAAAACACTCGAATAACCCAAAAATGTAGACCTTTTTCACCCAAAGTGCTTAGAAAAGTTACGAGTAGAAATGACCAATGAACCAAAATGAGTTAAAAAAACGTATCTAAACCCGTAAAGCTTAAAACTTTTTGCGAAAAACTAAAACTTTAACACCAAATAAACCTTAAACCATACGAATCTTGAATTTTTTGGTGAAAAAATGAAAGCTTTAAGCGTATCAAAAGTGTAAAAACGTGAGCTTTATGCGTAACCCTTCAAAACAAACACAAACACTCCTAAACCATTGTTAGGCTCTGATACCAATTGTTACAACAAGAATATATCAACCTTATCAAATACCCACGTTACCACAAGAATATCACGTTAAACACAAACACAACGTTAAGACTTATGTGTAAATAAATAAGAAAGATGAAGGTTAGAACTTGGTGACTTGAATGATAGATCGTGTATGTATTTAGAGAGATAAAGGAAAGAAGAAAGATGAAAACAATAAGATGTTTTATTGCTTCAAAGGAAAACACACACACACACACACACACACACACACTTTCAACCACTCCCCTCAAATGACATACTTGAGGGGTATTTATAGTACAAGAGAGAGGATGCCCTAAGGCTTGGCCATGGGTCGTATATGGGCTTCGTGGGATTGGATTGGACTTGGATTTGATATAAGGCTAGCTTATCTTAACTTATAGCCATTTAGCTTAGCCCAATCCACGAGCCCGTTGACTATTCTATCACGATATCTAACACACGTTGCAAAGTTTCTAAACGTGAATGACCATCACTTCTAATAAAAACTATTAAGGCTAACACATATAAATCTGTAAAGTGTCGTTTAACTTTTTCATTTTCTTCTAGAAAACTCTCGTTTTCGTTTTGTAAAACATTAACCAAGTTTTGAAGATGAAAAGTTTGAGAATACTGAGAATTTAAAGGAGGAGGCATTTGGGAGCCAGTCACATTGTTCTTTTCACCCTTTAATTGTGAAATTTAGGCTTTCAACTTTATGATCGTGTTACAACGAGCTTGAATCTGTTCGTCACGTTTGTTTATCTGAAAAACTGCATCAAACTCTGGAACATATGAGGATGTCTTGATATTTGAGGTTTTGACATTTTCTTTAAGATGTTGATATTTTAGTTGCAAATCAAAATGTTCAACTTCTAGTTTAGAAAGATGTTTTACCAAATTATCGTGATCATCCTGATCAATTTTCTCATGCAATTTAGAATTAGTTTTTTCAAGCTCAATGACACGATCATGAGAGACTTTCAGAGCAACAGATAATTCATGAAATTGAGAAGCATTAATGGAACAATTCGTAGCAGTGTAAAACACGTCTTGAGTAATACATTCAGAAATAAGATTCTCATTCAAGGTATGCAAGTTCTTCCTCTCAATCTCATTATATTTTAATTCACGCTCATAGTCACTAACTTCAACTATCATTGCATCAAATTCCTTTTCCATTTCTTTATATCTGAATCCATTCCCTTTTTAAGACTCTCAAATTGACCTTTTAGTTGTTTAAAGAAAGGCATGACCTCAGTTAAATAGCATTCTTTAGTTTGCTCAAAACCCTTTCCCCTTCAGTTATCCCAGTGGGTGTGATCCTTTTCTTACAAGTTTTATCAAAATCAACAAATAATTGAAAAATAACATATTGATTGATTAAGGTCTTGCTCTTAGTGGCAATAGTTCTAGGAACTAAATTCATTGGTGTATTCGGAGGATACACAGTCGCTGCAGGCACTTTCCTAAGGGGAGGGTTTGTTTCAACAAGATTTTCTGCTTTTTGCTTATCTAAGTCCTTTTTCCAGAACACTTGTTCGGGCGTTAACAAAGTTTGAGGCTTAAACTTGTTCAAGGAAATCCAATTTTCCTTTTTGTAATCATGGGGTTTGATCGTTATGTTATTCTCTTTACACGCAGGATCGTTAACCTTCATATCCATTTTCTCCTTAGATGCATCATCTAATTTTCTATCTTCCTCGGTGCACTCAATGCAACTAGGTTTCTGTCTAGGTTTAAGAATCTCATTGCCATCATAGATTACATTTTGAGCAGCTTTTGCTTTCTTACCATACTCAGGGTTGGATTCCTTTATAATGGGGATACTATGCTTATCGCTTAAGACTCTATGCTTAGTGATCATGTGAGCAGTCTGAATGGTGTTCCCTTGTACGTACAACTTATTTTCAAGCTTGTTTTTCAAAGTTTTTAGATTTGAAAAGTCATTCAAAAGTTTTGATTCCTTAGCATTAAATTCTTGTTTAAGCACTTTAACATTATCTTGAAGCTCTTGCTTTTGCTTAACAGTTTTAGAAAGCTTTTCTTGTAAGGAGTTTAACTCTTGTTTTAACATTTATTTTCTAAAATTACTTTTTCTAATAATTGTACGCATTTGGTTATCCAACTCCTGCTCACGAGTAGTTAACTCAAACTTAGCACGTTGTTCATAAATGGCAACTTGTTCTTTATAGGCATTTAGTTCAGTATTAACAGAATCATCAGGGGCACATGCAGTGTATTCATAAAAAATATAGTCATCATTGACTGCAGAAGATGCATCACTTGGTACAATATTACTTTCACTTTGTTTCACATATTGATCATATGGGACAACATTGATATTACACATATTTTCAATATCTGACTCAATAGTTTCAGTTGATTGTACTTTGTCATGTATCTTTTGCTCATCAACATCATCGTATAGTTTTAATACCTCTGAGATGATTGACTCCTTAGATGGACCAGCCTGTTGTGGTGATGAGACCTTTGTAGAGACCATAGGTGAGATGCTAGCCATGAAGATTGTTTGAGCAGTATGTTCATCATCGACATCAGAGTCAAATGCATCACAGTCAGCTACTTGAAATGCATTTTGATGATTGTGACCTATTTCCTGAATTAGCTGTTCATCAACATCGGCATCATATGTCTTGGCATTTCCCTCAGTAAGAAACAGCAACTCCTCTTCATCCAAGATAGCACCATTATCCTGAGCTTGCACAAGTAACATCTTGTCTCTGAATTACTCTGCATTTTGAGGACGTTTTGGAGATGTGCAGTTCCTTGCTATATGTCCATCACCACCACAGTTGTAGCACTTAATTGGCTTTGCTTGACCTTGATTTCCATTCATTCCCCGATTCTGATTTACAACATATCTTCTACCAACTCCACCTCTTCCCTGTTCATACTGCCTTTCTTGAACTGGTTGCACCATAACCTTCCCATCTCTGACGGTAGCTTGATTGTGTGGATTGGATGCTATTATGAGGTTATTGTTGGTGTGTGGGAGAGAATTCATGTTTTGACTAACCATGAGAGAGTTGATTAATGAAGTTTTCCATGAGTGTGTTTGAGCCGGGAGGCTTATATGCTGGATCATGGATGAGCTTGTAATTTCCATTACCCATGGGTATGACTTGAGAAGCTTTGGTGGTAATTCCAACATTGGTGTAAAAAGTTGTAGAGTCATTTGACGAACTTGTTTCTCCCTGCTTAGATTTGAACTGTTCAAGAATCCTTCGTTCAAACATAGCATGTATCTCATTCTGAAGAAGGAAGGCATACAGTTGCTCATAGTTGGTGTTCTTCAATCCTTTGGTTAGCTTCACAGAGGTGACAAACTTGTGCCATTCGGGATTCATGTTATTCACAAACTTTGAGTTAAGCTGAATATTTGGCCTAGTCATTTTGATATTCCTCATATCATTCACAAGTTTGTGGAATCTCACGTAATATTCATAGATACTCTCTTCTGGTTTCATCTTGAAGTACTCAAATTCATCATAAAGCTGTGATTCTCTGTCTTCTTTAGTTAATTCAGAATACGAGAGAAGCATCTTGACATTATCCCAAACAGCTTTGGCTTTAGTGTTTTGATTGATAAGCTTGTAGATATCTTTTGGAAGACCTTGAAGTATAATGTTTGAAGCCCTGATATCAGCATCGGATCTCTTTTTCTCCTTATCACTGAGCTCATCATACGTCTTTGGTCTGTCTAATCCAAAGATCATGGTTTCATCTGCAGCAGTATCAATTATGTCTCTTGTAGTCTCAATCTGATAAGGTCCTTCATCGATTGACTTGAGAATGTTAACTTCATTTTCCTTTCCAAGACAATACAACCTAATTCGTTGAGCCCATGAGTCATAGTCAGTTCTGTCAAGCATGGGTGGACGAGTGTCTGAACCAGCTACTTGAACGTCCTCAGCTACAGTAGAGATGATTGTAGGCACGTTGGTAGACATGTTTACAGATTTCACGGGATTTTATAACTCAATGATTAAACCGGGAAATAGATTCTTTCACGGGATTTTACTGAATCAGGAGAAACCGTAGGATGTAATAAAGAAGAAAAACACTAAGTCACAAGAGACAAATCGCTAAACAAGACAAATCGCATAGTCAACAAGTCGCTCAAAAGGGACAAGTCGCATCTACTACCAAATCGCTTAAATCACAACAAGTCACTTGATCAAGACAAATTGCTTAAGCTTACAACTCGCTTCAATAAGCAAGTCGCCTAGAATGACAAATCGCTTAAATAGCACAAGTCGCAGAAGATACACAACTCGCTTAAATAAGCAAGTCGCTGAAAGGTGACAAGTCGCTACTCCGAATAATTCGCACAAGTACACCCATTATCCGGACAACTCGCTTAAACAAGAGATTTGAAACTGACACAAATCGCTTCCAAAACAGGGACAAATCGCTCACTTGAAACAATTTACCGAGAGACAAATCGCTTCAATGAACATAAACAAAACCTCACTTTTTAATCCAAAAACAATCCAACCACAGTGATTCAAGCCTTCCAAATCACAACCTAAACACTTATGATGATCCTAAACATAAAAGTACTATCAAAATCCAAACTTAACACAAGAAATTGTCCAAATGATGCAAAAACCACTCAACTTTTTCAAACCCAAAAAACCAATAAAAACCACTAGAAATCCAATAATATGTAAGAGAGATGATCAAACCATGGCTCTTGATACCATTTGTAACATATTGGATTTCACAAACACATCATAACATGATCACAAGTAGGCGTATAATTCAAGGTTTTAGAGAGAGAAATAGTTAGAGGTTTGGGAACTTAGTGAGAGAAAATGAAAGTATTATTATGAACTCCAACTCTCTACCTTGGGAGGTAGAGATTATTTATAGTCTTACACATATCGCCACCTACGGGCTGTGGATCAGGCATACCATGGGTAAAGACCCGTCCGTCCTCCACGGTGTTACATAACTAAATACTACTTAACTAATAATAACTACGACTACGAGCTTTCTAACGATTACATATACTTGAGGTGAACGACACTTTAATAACTGGATTTACTAAATCCTAACATGTGTCTTAGGAATGGTATGTTCTTTTCCTTTTTTTTCTTAACTATACCTTTTTTGTTGTTAATATTATATCTTTTCTTTCTTTGTTTTGCAAAGATGGTTTTTAGGAACTTTGTGATGTATGGGAATAACAAGGATTTAAGTTTTATGACTAAGGAACCTCTAAATGGTTAGTTTGACACAGGGTCACATTCCATCTCTGTCAACAATGAGGCTGAAGAGAATGTGGAAGCTCGACCTATTTCTGCTATGAACCATTTTTTTGCTATGAACCATTCGTAGCTTGTGGAAACTGTTGTGAATTCTGAGAATACACAAGGGTCTAATCGTGACCTTGTGTTAGTAGGTTGGACTGCCATAACTGACAGAGGTCAAAGCAGGAAGGAGGTTGGGGCCAGAGGGCTAAGGTATCTTCAAATAGAAAGAACATTGCTCCTACACCAGCTTCGAGGGTGACTCGACAGAAGACTACCAAACCTTCTTTGAAGGATGGTAAGGCTAAGGCAGGTTCTTCGACCCCTTATGAGGTATTTGATGACAATGATCCTGATCATCATGGTAAGTGAATTCCATACTTTCTATTACTGTTTATCTTTATCTCCCAAGTTCTAAATTCTCCTTGCTTCCGAACGTAGGTTTCTCGGATGCCAAAGACCCCGCCTGATACTTTAGATTGTCACCTGCTTGTTTCGAATGTGACTCCTTTAAGCTGGAAGCGTTTTCTAGACCTTATGAACTTGAAGATTTTGCAATTTCGATGATAGAAGCTATACAAAATAGGTTGTGTTGGATAACGTATTCAATCAATAGACCAAGGAGTTTTTGAAGGCTGTGAAGCATACCAGGGATGAGATGGTTGTGATGCAGGAAAGGGAAAAGGACAGGGATCTAAACTACAAGGACCATGAAACCTAATTTGGAGAAGCATTAAAAGACCTCGTGAGAAGCCTGTTTTAGGTCTTCAAAAAGAGGTGAACAGTTTGAAAGAAACTTTAGAGAAACACCAAGCTGAGTATGGAAGGTTAGTTTTAGAGTAGAAAAATTAGGCTGGGTATAAGGAGAAGCTTGTTGAACTTGAGGCTAAGTGCGAGGGTTTGAAGAAAGATAGAGCATGGTTAGGGGAGGTTGAGATCAAGCTTCTAGAGGAAGCTGATGGTTTGAGTTCTCAATGTCATGCCTTGAAGAATGATCGTGCATAAGTCTTATATAAGGTTGTCCCTTACATTGATATGGAGCTACTCCATAGCGATGAGGTTGGGGTTGCGATGGGGAAAGTCATCAGGTCTGTGATCTTTATGGCAAATGTGCAACCTTTGAAGAGGCTGTGAATCTGAAAGAGCCTACTGACTTGGCTAAAATTCCATCCTACCGTGCTACTATCGAGAAGGAGCCTGATGACACCAGTAATGATTATAGAAACCCAGTGTTCCCCTTAATTACCGAAGCAACGAGTGATCATTCTACACCTTTCAAAGACCTCATCTCTAAAAAGCCAAAGTCTGTGAAGCCTATGTCCTCTCCAACCAACAAATGAATGTTGATATATGTTTGCAGTTTTATGATCCCAAGGGTAGTCGTGTACCCTTTATAAACAATTTTAATAATTTTCTTTCGGTATGCTACAACCTGTTTTGCATGTTAAAACAATATTCAACACTTAGGATTTTTATTTGCTTAATCATTTTAGGGGGAGTAGGTTCTCACACCTTTTATTTTCTTATCAATTTTGTTAGGGCCATTTTTCAACCTCAAATATTTTACAACCTAAAACTCGAGATGGTTTTATTGTGTATAATTTTGGTACCAATAATAAACAAGCAGTCCTTCGCCCGTTAACAGAGGGTCGCTACCCACTATGTTTTCCACAAGAGGATGCAAATGAAGACCTTTGAAAGTTAACGTGAATTAGGTTGGGTGTATTTATCCTTTCAACGTTGAACTTATTTGTGTACCATATGTAACAAAAGATTTGGAGAAAAGTGTATTATTTCATTAATAAGGTAGGAAGGATTGCATCAATAACATGGCAAATTTTTTGCCTTCAATTGATTGCCTTTTCCCAAAGACAGAAAAAAGTCTTAAACAGTGTAAACAGTGACTTTAAAAAAGTAAACATTACATGTAAAACTTACGAAGGTTCGAACCATTTCATGTTCGATCAACTATGTCGCTCGGAAGTGTCTCCAACTTTTAGGCTCCTTTTCCATATTATTCTCTTACTACATACGACCCTTGACAGGTTGGTCCCATTTTGCCTTGGAACTCTGTCTTGCTTGTAATATTCAACCGAAGTACATACTCTCTGGGCTTGAAAGTAGGAGGTCAGACCCTTACGTTATAATAATGTTCCAACTTTTGTTTGTAGTTAGCCTTTCTAACAGAGGGTATCTCTCGTCTTTCTTCGAGGAGATCTAAATTTCCCGTA
The DNA here is from genome assembly GCA_019973895.1 of Chrysanthemum seticuspe. Lineage (NCBI taxonomy): Eukaryota > Viridiplantae > Streptophyta > Magnoliopsida > Asterales > Asteraceae > Chrysanthemum > Chrysanthemum seticuspe. The sequence continues at coordinate 308,385,521 of BPTQ01000004.1, forward strand.
TGTCTTTCATCATTTGATTCGGTTTCGAACGTTTGAGTTCATTCAATACCCACAGTTATTTTGGTTGGGATGAATACATCCGAACCATAGGTGTTTCCCCATGACTGGACTTAGGCGTGGTCATGTTTGCCTAGAGTACTTGTGGCGGTTCGTCTACCTAACCTTGGTGGCTGCACCCTAGTCTTCTTTCCATTCCTATAACTATGTCTATGTTGGTGACCTCCACTTGCCCATTGGCTTGGGGATGATAAACAGAGGTAAAGGATTGGTGAATGTTTAAACCTTTGCAACAATTGAGGAGATACCTACTGCAAATGCTTTCCATTGTCGGAGACTATAGTTTGAGGGACTCCGAACCTACACAATATGTTACTACTATCAACTCTGACAACCTCATGATGTTTAGTAGTACCAATACACACCATATTATAATTAGGGTTATGAACATGAACTTTAGTATACTCTACTTCCGTTTTAGTGACACCTTTTAGGCGTTGGAAAGCTAGCTCAACCCCCTAGAAACATCCTGCTCCGGATTGGGCTAGTTGGTGACCAGGGTTTTGTGGGTGATATGTGTCTGAATCTACTGTTGGATTGCTGCTTGTGCTGGAAGTTGGAACCCATGGTTGGTTTTTGTTTTTGCGGTGATGATGGAAGTAGGGTGATTGGTTTTGTATAGGTGTTTTGAGTTTTGACTTTGAATTTGTCAAAAGTCAATTGTCTTGGGGTGTTTGGATTATGTTTGGGGTAGTGTAATGTACAAACTGCAAATCAACGTGGTTTTTTCTTTTCATGAAAATGATGAGTTTTTGATTTAGATGTATGCGATTTAACTGAAGCATTTTCGTGACCATTTTCGACTCTTTTCCTAGCCACATCTCGAAATGTGTGCCTGGTGAGGTGTGAACATTAAATCTCTTGTGAGGGTTTTAGATACCTTACCACTATATTGTTTGTTTTTTCCACATGTGTCCGGCCTTTTTATGTTTGACTGCAAAGTTTTCGCGAAAAATGCTTTTAATTGGTTCCAAAACGCTTTGTTTTATTATAAGATGAATGTACATGTTATGTTTTGAACCAAACATCTTTCCAACCCACAACCGATGTGAGGTTTCCATAGTATGTCACAATTATCTGATTATCATGTTAACAAAATATAAAACTGTTAGAGGTGGTTAAGTTTTGATTTTGCGAAAATCCAGCTTCTTATTCAGTTATTTGTATGCCAATGGAGTAGCCCGTGAAAGACAGTTAAGTCTTAATAAGGCCTAGGCCCTAATAAGGTCCACACTCATCTATTAGAGTATTAGGCCAAGTTTGTGATTTATTTTTTGTTTTTTATAGTTTCAATCCAGATTCCAGATCCCTATTGTCATTTGTGCTACTTCAATTAGTTTCAACGAGTGTTGGAAAACCCGCGCGATGCAGCGGGATTGCTTAAAGGACATGCTTTGCAACGACAATTAAACCTTAGGGGCTGTTTTTGCCAAGTTGTGAAAGATTATTAATGCTAAAGGACTTACTTTGCAGCGACACTTGAACCTCAGGGGCTGTTTTCGCCAATTTGGAAAAGTGTGCATTTAATGCACTTAATTGTGCTACAGTACTTGTGCAAAACTCTTGTACGATTTTTAGTATATTGATATAATAGATCATACAAACTTTTAATAAAGTTATATAGCCTGGCTCATGTTCATAAATTTTTTGATAACATTCAGCTTCCATGGTATATCACCATTTGTTGTTCTGTTATGATTTAGGCTGTATTGAGAGCTACAATTCTACAAGAAGGGTGTTCGATTTTCGATTTACTAAGTTAGCTTTAAGCATGTAGTATATATATTGAACCTGAAAAAGCCATTCTTATGAGAAACTAATATGTTTTCAAACAAATAGGATAACACCATTTAAGTTCGAATACAAGACCTATCGCATAATTAGCATGTTAACCCTAGTCAATATAGATATGATAAACCATTTTTTGTGATAGTTCGATGATATCGTAACCTTTTAATTATTAAAAAGCATTTTTCTGAAACAACTTGAGTATAAGGCCGAAGAGATGAACAAACAACAACTTGATTTTCATCCACAAGTTTTTATCACGTAGACATGCCAATTGGTTAGCATTCAAATTTCAAAGCACACATATATGATATATCTAGCCTCATTCGTCGATGACTATTGAACACGTAAGTAGATCAATGTACAACTAACTTATTTTTTTCAAACATTGATCACATCCACGACTTTGAAGCGCAAGTGGTACAAACTAGTTTATTTTTGTAATTCCTTTTCGGATTTGAGTCACGAAAATTGTGTTCCACAATCGATAGCTCCATCATGCATGGTCCCGTCGAGAAAGCAACACGACAAAGAGTCAAAAAATCTCCACCAATCTTCATCTTCATACCGATACACAATCACCGGATAAATTTATTTGTTGTGTCTTAACTTTTATGTTACTTTATTTCTATTTCCTTCCAAATTTTCGGCTTCACATGTGCCACAACTTCATCATCTACCCAGGCATAAAGTCACATCATAGTTTATCTTTATGATATATGAATTGTGTGTATTCAAACATTATATATAAATACATTTGGCGAGGAAACTTATGGTTTCGTGCCTAAAAACTTATGGAAACGTGCCAGAGTTCTTAAAATATTGTGGCGGGCCGGGTTTTTTCGTTCTGGGCCGTATTCCTTTTTCTCTCCTTTGAGCCCATTCTTGATCCAGTAATATCAAAAAAAATTGGCGACCTTATCTTCATAATTTTCATCGCTATCTACTTTTCTAGATAGATCGTGACCGAAAATTTCCTTCAATTCTCGCTTCAATTCTTGATTCATAAACCATCGTCGCGCTTCGATTACTTTGCGTACAAGAATCTGAGCTGACAAATCTCTTTCAAGAGTCTACAAAAAACCGGTCATGAGCGGTGGTGATGTAAGTTAGGGTGTTGGGTTTTGATTTTTTTAAACTTAAATTCAGGTAAGTAAGGTATGCGTGATATGGTTTTGGTTCTAGGTTTTTATTTGGTACAATTGTTGAATTCAATTTAGGGTCTTCTTTACTTGAAGAGATTAACACATTAGTTGTTGTTTTTGCAGAAGAAATAGAAAGTTACATCGGTTAATTCTAAGGTTGCGGTAAGTTTTGTTAACTTTATTGTTATGTTATTTTATGACAAATGAAGTCATAAATCTGTTTTTGGGTTTTTTTTTTACAGGAATCGAGTGTCTATCTGGGATTATAGGGTTGAAGAGATTAACTCAGCTGTTGCGGTAAGTTTTGTTAACTTTATTCATTAACTCAGTCATCTTATGTAGTCCACAACTCCAGACGAACGGAAAAAGGATATGTGATACTATTACGTAAGTGTATGTGATACCCATTTAATTTGTCTGAAACCAATGCAACTAGGGACCTTGCCAAACTAGATGACACACTGAAGCATTTCAGCGAAGATCTATTCATTCATTGAGCAGAGCTGCAACCTGAGATAGACCACCTGTAATGGTATATTTTGATCATAATTTGTGGAAATTTATGTTAACGTTTGATGGATTGTTGGGTTGTCGTCAGGTCTTGGAGGCTGTGATCATGAAGAATCACATCACTGGACGAGTGGACGTAAAGGAGCCAAATCCTAAGATACATGCGGGCAAAATGTTACCTGGACCATTGTTAAAAAGGTGGTTACACTTTCTCCTCATTTTTGCACCATTCTTATTTTACTAAAATCTCATATGAAAAGGTAATTTAGTGTTTATCGTAAGAAAATAAATTACTCAACATTTCAGATAATAATTCTATTACGCTTAAAACTTAGTAGGTGATAGTCACGCACATTTAGCTGTTTTATATCAACTCATTTCTTTAGTTTGGTTCGTTCAATATATAATACAACTGAATCAACCTGTATATGTCTCTGTTTTTTTTATTCATCTCCCACTCTATATGATTTTTTTCAGTGCATATGTCAACAGATGTCGTGGTAACACTGACCTAGCTTCAAGAGGTGGAAATAGTGGCGCCTCTGCCATTTGCTTAAGGTGCAATCAACTGAAGCCGACTAATAGGTTGACCCAACGCATAAATAACTTTTCTTATTTATGGTTGGGCAACCTATAATTTTTGGAATGAATGATAATTTAGGGGTGAAACATGAGGTATAAATGTCAATTCTTTATTTGTGACATTGCAATAAAAGCGTACACTAAAATAACTTATTTACCCTTGATTTATGTATACTAGATAAATTGAAGAAGATGACATATGGGGGAAACAACTGTGCTAAGGTTTGGTTCACGCAACACGTTCGGACGGACAGAGAGATGAGGTCAGATTGACCTTAAAAGCTGCTGACTTATATACACAGCTACTTTCGACAGAAGCTTCAAAAAGCGGTGCATTATTGTTGGTCTCAAACAGGTAATCTAAACATTTACAGCCGATTATTTTCCAAATTGCATTGTTCTATGACTTCCTTTAAGGTATTAGAGAAAAATATATGGATTTGAATATAAAATAAGAATGACCTAATTCGAAACTATTATCTTCGTCGCTTAATAAAAATAAACAACAGTTATATGCCATAGTCATACATCTTGACATAAAAATTGCAGGTACGTTGGGCTGACAATTGGGAACCTAAGGTATGCAGGCTTTATTTATCCACAACGGGCCCAACGAATCAGAATTTTAGCTAACGAGTCATTCTACATTGAATATGTATGGTACTTGGAGAATTTCTTTCAAGTTTTTATGGTTTATTTTAGAAATAAAATTTGTGTATATGTTTTGTTTTTTCTAATTGTTATTTCGGTGTAAGTAGCTGGTGTCAACAAACTAGGAAATATATGCTAATCTAATTCTTTTAATGGATGCAGGTTCACACTACGTAAAAGTCGTAACTTATTCTCCAGTTGGGTCAATTGCTATGCTAGGAACAGAAATGTGCACAAGATGGGTAATTCTAGATTAGTAAGTACCCTTATCTAGGTTTATAAATGTCAGTAAAGGGGTGTTTGGACAAGTAACAGCAGCCGCAAACGAACGAAAGGTGTCGTATGAATTGTGCGCCGTTGGGTACACTGGTAAGTGATGTTTTATGTACCGTACATGGTAGCTAATTACGTCACGTTATTTACCGTATTAAATAAATTCTAAATTGCAATGCAGACCCCCTGCTGAAATTGTTCAGTGTAACCAGCAACATAGTTCTCAACCACGAAGCCAAACGGTATGTCATTTAGTAACCTCTGTTACATTCTCATACCACGTGATTTATGGTTGCGTTTTATGTAATGATGGCATGCAGGATAGTGCACGGAAGGTATTTGACAATCTTCCTGACCCTGTAGAACCTGCTGTCATACACCCACACCATAGGGATGTAAATGATGTGCATGATAGAAACAAAATAATGGTGTGGGATTTTGTGATTGGAACAACACGTTGTGAGCCATCAAGTTCAGAGAACAATGGGCAGGCGGGCTTTACAACAGAGGATTATATATCTTTCAACAAAGATACTGTAATCATTGATGGTGTTCCCGTGTCTGTTGATACACATGTCTCAATGCAAGAAGTCCTACTCCACTCAGGTTAGGTGATCATGTTAGTTCAAGTTGGTTTTGAATGCTTGCGTATTTAATTACCTGTTTTATGATATGTTGTTTCGTATTTACTCTAATCGTGGGTTTATAATTACAGGCCCTGCCTGTGGAATTTCTTTGTATGGTTCTGATGTCAACACACGCGTGCCTGGAACCCCAACAACAGGTTCCCCAACTTTTTCCATTTATAGACCCTCCACACTTTAATACACAGGTCCGTGCAAATGTTTAATGAACACTCCTACTGTACCATAGGTGTTGACAATGGTGGACATGGAAGGCGTAAAAGGAACTGTGGCAAACGGCCTTCAGGTTATTCTCCACCATTGCTGATACCATTTGTATATCTTTCATCCCATGTTTGTCAATTTAATTGTTGTATTTATTGGCTGTCGTAGGGTCATACACTTTACAAGTCTTTGCTTCGGGGGATATTGTTGACACAACTGGCGTGATATCATATGCATCGCAATGTTAGTAATGTCCAATTCATATTCATTCGTTTAATATATGTTCTATGACATGATTTACCCTTTTTTTCATAGGTAAACCAGTTCGCTGTACTGGAAGAACAAATGTCACTGATTTAGCACCACGTGCTGCTGAAAACGGTATCTTCATCTGTAGGGATACTCTACACCAGTCAATACATGTGTCAGTTGATACGGGTTAGTCCCGTTGGCATTTGTTATTTTTAATTTTTAATTAAATACCCTCCTTTTTTTTAACAAAACTGAAATAGAAAATTAAGAAATTTTTCTTCAACTAAACGCACTCTTAGCTTTGAAAACACATATACCCGGTCAAGATCTTTCATACCTTTTATCCAAAGTTTTAATAGTTTTATAAGTAGTTGGTGTGCCTAAGTTTATCTTAGTTATAGTCTAATGTTTTGATTAAAATGATTTCGAATGCTTTATGGATTAATCACATACTTGATGCAAGTTTCAACCTGATGGCCTGATTGGTTCATCTATTTGTAGATGGTCTACCCACAATTAACAAGTGTCGAAATAAAAGAAGGATCTTCCTCGAGTAGACTAATCGAAATTCTAAAAAAGATATTAGAGGAGCTATTAGCACCACCAACCATTGGTGCTGTAAGTTTTTGCTTCTTATTAATTTAACCTTTTCCTACTTATAATTTCATTGGTGTTAAAATATATCAATCAAAATGTGCTTCTTGTACCGATCATCAGATTGCAGGGTTCGTTTTTGGCGCAGTTCCATGGTTGAAAAACCTGTTGATTGGTGATGAATGCTCCATTAAGGGCGCAGTTCCATGGTTGAAAAACCTGCCCGGTGCTGGAAAGTCGGGAGGAGAAGTGTTATAAGCTTTGAATGGAAGCCCCGGTAATCAGCCCTTTCTTATGTGTAAATGTATAACAAATTTAAACTTAGTACAACAAAAAACTAGATACCATGATGAATGGTTTGCAGTTTGCTAATGGGTGGTAAAAATGACTAATATGCAGGTACAATGACCCAGTTGTTCAATGTGGGACAAGAGGAGTGTTCAGTTCTTACAATGTGGACTTATATAGTTGCAGCATTTGCACTTAGTGGATGGTCAACTGTCTTCATGTGGATCTTGACTTGAAACTTCATTTTTGGACACGAAAACTAAAAATGTAGGGGCCCCACAGGAACGTATTCGGAAAACGCGAATGACAAAAGGTACAAGGAGAGGGCGTCAAGAATGTGTACAAACAAATCCTATGCAGGGAGGTCGTTCAGAAAGTCGACGCACAGTTTCGTGTAATGTAATGTAACGTTACACTCTATACATGGTCATGTTTATATGTTTTGAGTATAGCCGATGTACTTAGTTCCACATCTGTGTTGTGTTATCAATATAGAGACTTTTAATGTAACTAAATTTCCATGTTTTAGCTTATACTGTGATGAGTATCGGAGGAGACAACGAAACACGGAACAAACAAAACCAACAAAGTAAATGAATCGGTTGCAACACAGCCTAAACAGGAGTACGAATTCAAAATGTTGGTAAAACGCCCCCGCCGCATCGCGGCGGGTTTCATGCTCGTTACATATATTTGTGGCGGCAAAAGTCGGTTTTGGTGGCAAATCATGCATCATATCATAGATATAATAAATATTTTACACATTCCTTAAAGTGGTCGGTTTTGGTGGCTAATCGTGCATCATATGTATGTAATATATATTGCACATAACTTGGGGTGGTGTACGAAAGTATAGGCAACACGAGATTAACAATAGAACCTTTATTCAGATCTAAGCTGCAATAGTCAGCTTAGATTAATAGTATCCAAATGTTACAAGATTAGATTAATGTCAATGACACAATAATCATGTAAATGTAAAGACAAGACAAGATCAGTGAAATGATCTTAAAGAAGAGAAGAGAGTGATACAAAAGACTGCACACCCAAGTGTTTGTAACCCTAGATTAAGGGACTTATTAAATAGGAAATTAAGTTACGTTAAGACCCCTTTAACGGCTATAAAAGACTCATCAGCAGAAATGAATAACGCTTCAGCAGAAACCAGCTTCTTGGAACTTTAAACCTTTTATTCTTTGTCCATTAATAACCCATGTAGAATCTCTGCAATGATCATAACTTGAAAGCCATTAGGAACTGATAGAATGATATGTTTGCCACAAATTATTACCCCAAATTCTAACATTCCCCCTTGATCTGATGAGCAAACATATCAAACAATATCAATTTTTCACACAAAAATTTATGCTGGTAAACAGGGAGATTTTTAGTGAGAATGTCTGCAGTTTGGTTTGAAGAGCCAATCTTCTTAGCACTTATAACACCTCTTGCAATTTTCTCCCTGATGAAGTGAACATCAATTTCAAAGTGTTTTGATCTTTCATGAAAAACAGGGTTGACAGCAAGTTGTAAAACAGATTTGTTGTCGCAAAAAAGATTAACAGGAAGATTGATATCAACTTTTAGATCTTTTAGGATTTTTTGAATCCAAATGATTTCACAGGCAGCAGTAGACATAGATCTATACTCTGCTTCTGTGGAAGATTTTGAAAGAGTGTTTTGTTTTTTACTTTTCCATGAGATCAAACAATCATTGAAGAAAACACAATAACCTGTGACAGATTTTCTGGTTTTCTTGCATTTGGCCCAATCAGCATCACTATATCCTTCAAGATGATTTTCAGAGTTGCTGAAATTGTACCTTAGACCTTTTTCTGGAGCTCCTTTTAGATATCTCAGAACATTGAGGGCACATTCCAGATGAGATTTTAAGGGAGAATGCATATATTGTGCCAGACAATGAACTGAGTATGAGATGTCAGGTCTTGTATGGGTGAGATAGATAAGTTTCCCAAGTAACTTCTGATAACCAGTGATGTTGACAAGCAAGGGGTCATCAGCAGTGGGAATGTATGGAAACACAGAGTTGGGTTCCATAGGAGTGGACACAGGTTTGCACCCAAGAAGACCAAATTCTTTGAGGAGTTCAAGACAGTATTTTCTTTGAGAAAGACAAATGTCATTCCCAGTTTTTAAAACCTCAATGCCAAGGAAATATTTTAGATTTCCCAAGTCTTTGATATGAAATTTGGATTTTAGAAACTCTTTAAAAAGATTTATCTCATCAATACAGTTTCCAGTAAGAACAATATCATCCACATAAACAAGCAAAGCAATAAATTTGTTATTCTCTGTTTTGGTGAACAGGGAGTGATCATTAACAGATTGAACAAAGTTATTTTCTTTTAAAACACTGACAAGTTTTTCATTCCATTTCCTGGGAGCTTGTTTTAGGCCATATAGGGACTTGACAAGTTTACAAACTTTATTTTTATTGTTCTCATTACAGAACCCCTTGGGAATGGTCATATAGATATCCTTATCAAGATCTCCATACAAGAAGGCATTGTTAACATCAAGTTGAAAAAGAGGCCATTTGTTTTTTACAGCTAAGGCAATAAGACATCTAACAGTAGACATTTTCACAACAGGGGAAAAAGTTTCATCATAGTCTATTCCTTCCCTTTGGTTGTAGCCTTTAACAACTAATCTAGCCTTGTATCTATCAACTTCACCATTGGCTTTATATTTGATTTTAAAAATCCATTTGTAACCAATGGGAGTTCTATTAGGAGGTAGATCAGTTATATCCCAAGCATGGTTTTCATTTAGGGCCTCAATTTCAGAATTCATAGCATCTACCCAATTACTATCAAGGATAGCTTCTTCATAACAGGTAGGTTCAATACTTTTATTAAGACTAGAAGCAAAGCAATAATTATCCTTGTTAAGATTAGAGTAATTAACAACTTTTTCAACCCCATATTTGACTTTTCCTTCAACAATAAAGTCATTTAGATTACTGGGAAACTTAGAAACTCTAGTTGACCTTCTAGCAGTAGTGGCTGGCAAGCCTCTTTCTTGTTCAGCAGAATCGGATGATGTATCAGCAGAATCAGAAGATGCATCAGCAGGATGTGATTCATGTGATATGTTGCCCTCAGGGTGTGTATTATCATCTATAGATGTTGCAACTGGTTCATCAATCCTAGTAGGATGACTTACCACTGTGCAATCACCATAGGATGTCACTCTCCCTTCATCATTGGGACTTGTTTGTGAGTCAAAGAAATTTTTGTGGTTTAAATCTTTAGGCACATAAGTTTCAACAAAAGGTTTTGACACAGAATTTTTCATTTTTAATGGAAACACAGTTTCATAAAATTTGACATCTCTGGAATAAAAGATATTTTTTGTTTCTAGGCTCAAGAGTTTATAACCTTTTTTTTCATTTGAGTAACCAATAAGAACACTTTTTTCAGACCTACTACCAAATTTTTCAGAGATGTTGAGAATAGTGGCATAGCATAAGCAGCCAAAGACTCTAAGGAGAGAGAGTGAAGGGTCATGCCCATACACAATGAAGAAGGGGGACTTGCCAGACAGAACTGAAGATGGCAACCTGTTTATGACATAGGCAGCAGTTAGAACACATTCAGGCCAAAGATATAGAGGTAATTCCCCCTGAAACATAAGGGATCTAGCAACATTAAGGAGATGCCTATGTTTCCTTTCTGCAATGCCATTTTGTTGTGGTGTGTAAACACAAGAGGTTTGATGTAGAATTCCTTTTTCATGAAAGAATTGTTGAAGTTTATTATTGACAAATTCTGTCCCATTATCACTTCTAAAAACTTTGACATTGTGTTCAAATTGATTTGATAGCATATGAGTAAAGTTAATAATGGAAACATAAACATCATCCTTCCCCTTAAGCATATAAACCCACACTGCCCTGGAATAGTCATCAACTATTGTTAAAAAATATTTATAACCATCTCTGCTAGTGATTTTATATGGTCCCCAAACATCAAGGTGAACAAGTTGACCAATTTTAGTGGATTTATGTTCACTTAAAGGAAATGGTTCTCTGGTTTGTTTAGCTTTATTACAAGTATCACAGAGATGATCAGTTTCAGATGAACTATCAAATTTAAGAATGGGTTTAAGTATGTATAGGACTTGGTCAGAGGGATGACCAAGTCTTTGATGCCAGAGATTTCTAGAGACATGACAAACAGATGTGCAGTTGTTAGAAATAATCTTACATGTAGAATCTATATCAAATATATATAATCCATTGTATTGTTTACCAATACCCACAATCCTTTTTTGATGTAAATCCTGTATATAGCAATTAGATTCATTAAACCCAACAAACATCTTATTGTCTCTAGCAATCTTATGAACAAATAGTAAACTAACATTGTATTCAGGAACAACAAGAACATCAAAAAGAGTTAGGTCATTATTGACCTTTAAATCACCAATTTTAGTAATTAAGGCCTGAGTACCATTGGGATGTCCAACAGTTAAGCCAAGATTTGAAATGTTAACAACATTGATTAAAAAAATTTCAGACACAGTCATGTGCTGATTTGCACCAGAATCAACAATCCAACCCAGACTGATGTTTCCAGATAAGGATTTAGTGTTGTTAAAAAACTTGTTGAAGTTTACATTAAACTTGACACTGCCATTAAAGAAGGTTCCTGAAAAAATTTTACCTGCCAAGTTGGCATTAGCAGATGACACATTGTTGTCATTGAGGAGACTCATAAGTCTCGAGAGCTGTTCATTAGACAAAGAGACAGGAGAGTTGCTAGCACTATTATCAGTGACACAATTGGTTTCAGCAGAAACATTGTTACTGTAGAAAGGTTTACCATTAAAATTTCTTTTAACATATCCAGCAGGATACCCAACAAGGTCATAACATCTATCAACAGTATGACCAGGTTTTTTGCAATTAGTACATTTGAGGTTCATGTTTGGTCCTCTGCTATTAGAGCTGTTACCATTATTAAAACCAGAAACTTTGTTATTAAAACCTCTTTTGTTATCAAAAAATTTTCCACCGTCAGAAGTTTTTGCAGCAAAAGCTGTAGCATTTGGTCTAGCAGAGCTATTCCCAGATGAGACGTTTCTGTGAGATTCTTCTCCAGAGACAATAGAGAAAGCAGTTTTGACATTAGGTAAAGGATCTCTGGTTAAAATATTGCTTCTGATGGGAACATAGGTGTCATCAAGACCCATAAAAAATTGCATTAACTTGATTAGCTGATTGTGTTTTTCAAAATGTTTTGCAGCCTCACAAGTGCAGGGAGGCAAGCTAATCATACAATCAAATTGTTTCCATAAAGAGTTAAGATTGTTATAGTAATCAGCAAGAGAGGACCCACTTTGACTAAGAGAATTTATGTTTTTGTGCAAATTAAAAATAGCTGAACCATCAACTTTATCATGGGTATCTTTCATATCATTCCACATTTCATAAGCAGTTTTAGAATAAATAGCACCAGCAAATAATTCAGGGCTGAGAGAGTTGAGGATCCAAGTGACCACAACAGAGTTACAAGTGTCCCATTGATTAGCAAGACTGGGTTTGAATCATTTCTTATGCAAGTACCATCAATAAAACCCAATTTGTTATGGTTCCTTAAGGCAAACGTCATGGCCATATTCCATATTTTATAATTTTCAGTTCCAGTGAGTTTAATAGAAATAATGGGAGTACCATTGGTGTTATTGGGGTGTAAATACAAAGCATCACCAAAGGATAAGCTTTTCTCAGTGGAACCACCACCACCAACATTATCATCACCAATAGCCATAATACAAACAATAAGACAGAAATAATAAGACAGACAAAGAATTACAGACAGATATAATAATAAGAGTAAATAGACAAGTAAATAAGACTTTGCAATAAGAAAAAATAAGCACCAAGCCTGTGGACTAGGGTAAACCAGAGCAGGTATTCGTATCACTCAAAGGTGGCAGATCAAGATGTTAGTCTACCCGTTTGCACCCACAGAGACTTAAGTACTGTATGTTTAAAGAGAAGATAAGACTTAGACTTACAGAGAAATATGCAGCGGAAGAACAAATCACAATCACCCTAGATTCACTTTGTCTAAGGTAAATTGTAAACAGAGGATAACCAGTGATTACGCCATTAGCAATAACCCCAAACCACACCTTTGTTGCCAAAGAGAATCAATGAGCCTGACGCTCTGATACCATGTACGAAAGTATAGGCAACACGAGATGAACAATAGAACCTTTATTCAGATCTAAGCTGCAATAGTCAGCTTAGATTAATAGTATCCAAATGTTACAAGATTAGATTAATGTCAATGAGACAATAATCATGTAAATGTAAAGACAAGACAAGATCAGTGAAATGATCTTAAAGAAGAGAAGAGAGTGATACAAAAGACTGCACACCCAAGTGTTTGTAACCCTAGATTAAGGGACTTATTAAATAGGAGATTAAGTTACGTTAAGACCCCTCTAACGGCTATAAAAGACTCATCAGCAGAAATGAATAACGCTTCAGCAGAAACCAGCTTCTTGGAACTTTAAACCTTTTATTCTTTGTCCATGAATAACCCCTGTAGAATCTCTGCAATGATCATAACTTGAAAGCCATTAGGAACTGATAGAATGATATGTTTCCCACAGATTATTACCCCAAATTCTAACAAGTGGTCACTTTCATCCCCATTTAAATGAGATGGTCGTTTAGTCTGGTGCATTAACAATGTGACAACTTTTTTAGCTAAGAGGTCAAACTTTGAACACGTTGCACTCGATATATTCTAAACCAAGGTTTTCAAGATCAGGATCTTATTTGAGATTGTTTTCATTTTTGCAAGATCGAAAAGATAAAATCAGATTGGAATCTTAAAATCATATTTTACTGTCATTTCTTTTTTAATAGCCTTTTTATTATTATAAAAATCTACAAATTAGTATATATAATAAACACAATTTTATAAGAATGTTTCATGCAAATGTTGTCCTAAATTATAATTATAAATGTTTAGGAAGATTAAAATGTTACTTTTTAATGTTTACAGAACATAATCTATAAATTTGTAGTTTTTTAGTTTGTTGTTCGAGAAAAGTAAAATCGGATCGCATTAGATCTTAAGATTTTATTGCCAATATCGAGATCCTATAAAATTTTAAGCTTGCAAAGATCCTACGTAAGGTTGGGATTGTTTTTGCTTTATTGTATCATAAAACCGTAAGATCCTAAGATCAATCACGTTTTCAACATTAAGCAAGGTGGATTTACCTAAGCACATACATTACCATTACCTAACTTTGTCGAATCAATGAATCCATCCATAATTTCCGGTATGTCGTAAACTATAATCTAGATTCAGTCCGTGAATAACAGTCTGAGATAGAACTATAGAAGCAACCTTAAAACGTGCCAAATGTTGAAAGATTGTTCCGTATATGTCAAAGATGATTGTGTAAGGGATTAAGAATGTTTCTTCCTTAAAATTAGGTTGATTGTGATACTAATTAAATTGGTTAACACGTTAAACCTATAATATAGTTTTAAGTCAACACTAAATAGAAAAATATAAACCATTTTTCAAAAGCTTCCACATTACCATACGTTTTCGCTTGCCTCACGTTGAACTAGACAAACATTCCAGCTAATAAAATACTTTGCTTTGATTTGAAATCAAATTTTGGATTATGAAAAGTTGAAAACAAGTTTATCGTGGCATTTATAAAAACCGAATCAAATTTCTTTGAAGTGGGAAATTGGCATTTATAAATTATAAGATAATGAATTAATGATACCGGCCAGTAGATTCGGACTCAAGTGTTCAACATGTTATTTAGGGGTATGTTTGGTGAAACGTATAGTAGTAGTAGTAGAAACAAAAATAGTTAGTAACAACAATGACATTAGCAATAAGCAGAAGCAGTTAACAGTAGCTATTTGTTAAATAAAAGTGTTTGATAACATAGTTTTAGCTATAATTATAAAATGTTAAATGAAATAAAAAGACATACACATTAACATAAAAATTCTCCAAATAAATAAAGGGGCATATATATATATATATATATATATATATATATATATATAATTTGAGAGCTAAAACGCCAGCGGCTAAATCTAAATGCTTCTTGATGAATCTTTTAAATGATAGCGGTTATACATGATGCAATAACTAATTGCTTGTTGCCAAACAAACATTATACTTAAACCAGTACTCGTTTGTCGCTAGTTGTTCCAAAACGTTTATAATTGCTTGGTGCCAAACATACCCGATATGAAACGCATAAAAATGATTTCTATGAGTTATCCAAGTAGATTATTTATTTATTTTATTTATTATTATTTTTTTTAAGAAATAAGCTAATACATTTACATTACATACACCACAATTATATTTGACGCATTTGTATCAGTTTAGCTGAAAAGCATGTCACGCCACTACACGCAGAGTTGTCTCGTGATTTGAGTGGCCATGTGACATTACTACAAAGAGGCCTTCAAACACACATAATATACATATGTATAAGTAGTGCATGAATTAATTAAACTCGAGTCTTATATTGTGTTCATATATATAATAGAAGTGCATGAAATTTGGTGGCCCTCATCAAACGGTGGCCCTGTGCAATCGCACCTCTTGCACTCCCCTAAAGCCGACCCTTACTACACGAATACCAGTGGGTTAAAAGCTTTTTGGGATATTGTTTGATTTTTATTTAGTTTGACAAAAAAAGGTTTCTTATATATAATTCTTACTTAACTAGTGAAAGCGGTTTTCAAAGCATACTTGAAGAGTTGAAGTACATAAATCATAACTTTTGAAAAAGCTATATATAGACAATTTTTAACTTCTTGAATTGTTATATTTATACATTTTTTATTTATAAGAAGACGCGCGTTAACAGAAGAAACGTAAAGCCATGTTAAACATTAAGTGTGTAACATATAAATTCATGCATGAACATGTCTATCGATGTTTTTCATATTTTAGTTGTCAGTTGTCACCTAGCTAGGTCAAGATCCTCGTAGCTTGTTATACCATTTCATCATATATACATTGATCAAAACATTTTTGAAATATAATAAAGCCAATAATAATGAGTTAATAAGAATGGCCTAGACTTGAATAGAGGTGTGGAAATAAACCCCCACATTCAAAGCTAAGTAGTTTTGGTCTTTTGGAGCCTACTTCAAAAGTAAGAGAATCATATCACAATTTGATCGCTTGGTATTTAAATAATTCAATTTGAGTAGTTGGTATATCGAATTATATATATATATATAGTTTGTTCTCCACCTAATCAAAATTGTGATTGATAACCATCAATTGTGTGAAAGATTTGTGGGTACACTAGATCTTAACCAATCAAATTCCTTGAACTAGACATAACATATACCTCAAACTCCTTTCCTACTTGATGCTTAACTATTGATTATCATCGTATTTAAAGCGTACAAGTCTCAACAAGTACTAGTAGAAAATCACTCTTTTATTCATATTATCAAGTGTAACGTACAAAAATGTGACATGCACTTGTATAAACTAGGGTCCACCATCTTTAAAAGTCTAAAAATATTCATGACACTCGACCCCATGAATAAATTACAAAGAGAAAATGATACAATATAAATAAATTGGTATGGTACCATATACACACATTTGCTTACCTATTTCATTTTAGAAATATAAAGAATCATACAGCCATTTTCATATAATTTATAGCTATGATTATTAACAAACTAAATTTCTAATATCATAATCATGGTTATCATTGGTTTGGCCACATGATTGTGTTGGCTCTTCTTCCATTCTTTTTCTCTTGGGCAATAATATAGATGAAGTGGCTTTTGCTAGCACCACTTTCTTCACTAGCAACTCCCATCTAACCATTTCTTTCTTTTCTTTCTTGTTCTTCATTTCCTCTCCACTTTTCGCCTTGAATCGACTGCAATAAATAAAATTGACCGTTAGAGTTAATGGCCGATGAAGAATCATATCAACGTACGAGTACATATGTTTCGAATAACACATTATGTTTCGAATTGATATATGCATGTATTACTAAGTTAAAACCATGTAGGAGTATTTGGTATGAAAAAATAATAATAATAATAATAATAATAAAAGATGGAATCTTAGTAGGTGATCACCATATGTCCATATAACATTATAACATGATGTGGCTAGGTGGAAACCACCACAACCAATGAGGGCAAAGATGAGTTAATTGGATCATTAGTTTTGTTGACTATTTCTTTCATGGAACAAAAATATCTTAAAGGGTTGATTGAAGAACAAATTGCATGTCTCTAAACTGTAGCCACTTCTACATCAATGCATTTCGTAAATTATGATCAAAGTTTTTGTACCTAACTTATAGTTCAACCACTTTTCACATGAGAAAAATTAAAGCTCTCTTCTAGAACATAACTCCAAGTACCCTATACCCCCACTTGGTCCAATCTACCGGACCATTACAGCTATTATGTTATATCCACCGACGATAGTTTATCGAAATATTATGACTTAGTAATTAGTTTACCTGCAAAGGGGAACTTTACAAGTCGATTCAGGCAATTCGCACATGGACGCATGGAGTTTAAAGAGTTGCCACATTCTTTTGCACCGAACACATCCTCCTTTGGCTCGTTTCTTGCAACTTCCAAAATGTTGTATCGAGAGTTGAAGGCCTTGACATGTTGAGAACTTGCTACAAGGAGCCCTGTTCTTACTGGGCTCCTTGTCGCATGGTCCTACGCTAATGCATCCATCCGTGCAAATGTGTTCCAAACATTCCATAGCTTCACTTAGCTGAAAATACAAACCTTGTTCTTTCATATGCTTCACACAACTCTTTTTCCTCTGCAAGTTTAAAACATAATAAGATAATCAGCTGTAAGTCTTGCTAATTTACTAATATAACTAAACAAACTAGGTTTATATATAGTACGGACCGTTTCAGCTTCATCTATGAACTGAAGGATCTCGAGCTCGAGAAAAGGGTCATTATTTTGAAGAAACTTCCATCCTTCCGTTTCTTCAACCGCTTTAAAACTCTTGGACACAAGTTTCATGCATTTCAAGTAAAGATCAGGCGCATCGCAAAGCTTTGCTAGTTGAAGCACATCAGTAACATTCTCAATTGTTAAACGTTCGATCAAGGCCTTAGTGCACCGAGATTTCAGCTGTGGGACTAAGTATACATGGGACAAAGCCAATAGATGAATCCCATATTTTGCCATTTGTTCCTCAGTACACCTATTATCCATAGCATATTCGTCAATAACTTATTCCCACATTTTCTTAAAACTTTAAAACTTTTCTGAGCGACAAGTTACTACAGAGAACTATTCATAGTATATACATCTCACATGTCCTAAGCAATCCTGAATCTACAACCATTTGATTAGAAAACTTTTCTTTACCACGAATTCAAACCCTTAGTTTTTTTTTGTCATATACTATTTTCCCGGAATCTTTTAATTACTGAATGTGACACTTGCATCTATATTGATGTACCTTAACTATGTTACAAAGAATAAAAACATAATGTAACTTTCATACAATAAAAAGTTATAATAGCACATGTAATGATTAACTTCAATTTTAAATAAAAAATTACCGACTTATTTTTTAAAGCCGGCAGTTCAGGACTAGCCAAAAAATCAGCAGTGAAAGGTGACAGATGTGCCACGTTTAAATCATAGAAAAGTTGGACGGTGCAGATGTTTTTTGAACAAATATTTTCTTATTATGCGGCTATCATGTAATCAAATCTAGATATTAAATAAAGTATGCGATTATGATAAATAAACTAATAAATAAATTAGGTGGCTTGTGGTTAGGAACTAACTTGCTAGAATAAAGGAATCCTACGAAGACCTCCACGGCGTCACACGGAACTCCGAGGATCTGGATAGTTTTCTCGGAGCTACGATGCTTACGTGGCCTGTCGATTAGGTTTTCGAGCACCGTTGAAGCCGATGCCTGAATGTATATAGCAAACTAATCGTTAGAACTATACCAAAAAATCATTAAACTTACATATCGAATGTATAGACTATTCAACTTGACATGTTTAAAACATCTGTTTTCATCGCGGAATAATTGTCAACAAACAAAAAAAAGACAACTAAAAAAGTAAATCGCGGATACAAGTATTTAAAACATAGAGCTTTGATGATAAGGATAATCAATGCAAATTTAGAACAAATTAGTAAATCATGACTATTCTTATTCGAAAAAAGTGAGATATATATATATATTTCGTTAAACTCGAAACAGAAAGATGGACAATAATTCTAGTATTTTTTATACATGTTACAATCTATAAGGAACAAGAATATGTTACCAGAATGTTAGCGTGTGCCGGAATCCTACGACCACCAGATGTTACAATCTGGACATATGTCTCGTTGGAATCCTTCGAACCATTGTCGGATTCTTTAGGAGATGCAGGTCTTTTACACATGATGTTGCCGGATGACATTAACGGTAGTGACAGTTTTTATAGTAATTATAAGCTTTAGTTTGTCTTTAAATTAGAATTGAAATTAAATGAGCCTTCCAAATGTTTGGGTGATGTAGTATTTGCCCATGTTGGGATGTTTGGTTTTATAGACAGCTCGAAGCCAACCATGTATGAGGAGATATTATATTACATGTTGGTTCTTGGACTAGTTACGTGAATACTACAAGTTTGGTCCCTAAAGAAATGTTTTAGACACAACATCGAACAAAGTTTGACTACTACGGAGTATGTTATCTCACATAAAGTTTGACTATTCAGCGTATTTGGTTCAATATAAAGATGGGTCATTGAAATTTTGTCATGTGACGATTTATGTACAACTAGCATTATAACGAGGGTAAAAGCCATAAAATATTAACATACTTTCTTTAATTTGTCGAGTTGAAACAATTACTTTTTTAATAACATATAAACCAACGTATTTTTAAATTTTGTTCTGACTTCACCCATATGACTAAAACACCCTTGTGTTCTTCACATAAAATTACATCGTTAGTCCTTTATACTAACGGTCGTTAGTAAATAACTTAAAATTTGGTTTTCTTACGTTTTCGTCTGTTTTTACACGTTTTCGTCCGTTTTTACACGTTTTCGTCCGTTTTTGCACTTTTGTCCGTTTTTACACGGTATCATTCGTTTTTGCACGTTTTCGTCATTTTTTTTCACGTTTTCGCCGTTTTGCATGTTTTCATCCGTTTTTACACGTTTTCCTCTGTTTTTGCATGTTTTCATTCGTTTTTACACGTTTTCGTCTGTTTTTGCACGTTTTCATCTGCTTTTACATGTTTTCGTCCGTTTTAGCATATTTTCGTCCGTTTTTGCATATTTTCGTCCGTTTTTACATGTTTTCCTTCGTTTTTACACTTTTTCGTCCATTTTTACACGTGAAAAATGGATGAAAACATGCAAAAATGGACAAAAAAATGCAAAAACAGAAGAAAAAAAAAGAAAAGGAACACGTGCAAAAACAAACAAAAACATGTAAAAATAGACGAAAAATGCAAAAACGGATGAAAACGTGTAAAAATAGAAGAAAACCTGCAAAACATGTAAAAACGGATGAAAACGGATGAAAATATGTAAAAACAGACGAAAACATGCACAAAGGTGTGAAAATGGACGAAAACATGCAAAAACGGACAAAAACTTCTAATAAAGGACGAAAATGTGCAAAACCAATGAAGACATGCAAAATGGACGGAAAATTGCAAAAGCGGACAAAAACGTCTAAAAACGGTCAAAAACGTGCAAAAACCATTGAAAACATGAAGAAACGGATGAAAACGTGCAAAACGGAAAAAAAATGTGTGACTAAAACGTGCAAAAACGGACGAAAACGTGTAAAACGAACGAAAACTTGCAGAAGTAGACGAAAACGTACAAAACGTGGAAAATGGACGACAACGTGCAATAACGGACGAAAACATTTAAAAACGGACGAAAATGTGCAAGAACAGATGAAACATGCAAAAATGGACGAAAACAAGGGTATTTTAGTCAGTTTGGTTAATATTTTAGTCATATGGGTGAAGTCAGAATTTTTTTTGAAAGTACGTTAGTTTATATGTTAATAAAAAAGTAAGTGTTTCAACTCAGTAAATTGGAGAAAGTAGGTTGTTATTTTATGGCTTTTACCCTTTTAACGATTTTCAACATAACTTTTCTAGAACAGCATATATGGGTGCGTGAAATGTGCAACTGTGCATGATCTCGAAGAAAATATATGTTAACGATACGTGGTTGTAAGTTAGGAGTACCTGTTTTTATAAAACTCTAGAGTAAAATACATCGTTCGTCCCTAAACTTGTACCTGCGCATCACGTTGAATCAAAACTTTTCTTTTTCATCGCTGGGAGTCCAAAACATGGAATTTATATGCTAAACTCATCCATTGACCATTAACGCCGAGGTCAATGTTCCGTTATACTCCATAAAATCCCGTTATCCTTTTACTGTTGAGGGTAGAATCGTCTTATTACCTTGATGTACTATAGCAGATGTCTTGTCCAATTTCCCGCCATAATGTATAATATAACTAAGCTGTGTACTCATTGCTCATCCCCAAACTTGTTTTGGAAGCCTACCTAGAAAACCCTAATGCAATGTCAATCATCGAATCAAATAATCTAAGTAAGAAAATAACAAACACCAACCTTGGATTTACTCTATGGCGAATTAAATAATATCCTTTCTTTGATGACCATGAAATTGAGGAAAAAGCTGCAATCAGGAGATATGGTAAGTGTTTTTTGGTTATAGTCTATTACAATTATATGTTAGTACGATTGTTTAAGTTATTCCCTTTTTAGGTAACTTTATCGTAACATTGTTTTTGTACATTTTTTATACAGCGGATGAACCAGGATCCTTTAGCATAAGGTTCCATTATGAAGGTACATTCAAATACTTTCCAGGTAGAATATATCAAGGAGGCAAAGAATGCCTTGTTGATTATGTGGAAATAAAAAAGGTATCCGTTGATGAAATGGATGCTCTCATGACCCAAATCGGTTATGAGAATGGACAAACCAATTATTTCTACTTTCTTAAGCCTAGTTGTACATTGGATGACGGATTGTTTAGTTTGCGTGAAGCTGCTAATGTTGAGTTGTTGAAAGATGTTATCAAAGACAATAAGTTGATAGATGTGTATGTGGAAATAGGTAAGACAAGATTAGAGCTGTCTAAAATATCCCCACAATCTATTAAGACTGTCTTTTGGGAGATGGATGAAAATAGCAGAAAAGCTGCTAGTGCTTCTATTCAATCTTGTGTTAGACGATTGGTGTTAAATGATCTTGATAATGAGCCTGCACTAGATCCTTTTATGCAACTTACACAAGTACCTATGAACCTCAATGATATTGGTGAATCTAGCAATTTGCCAAACATTGGGCCTATATTTTCCACCCTAGACATATCATTTGCTAGCCAACCTGTTCATAACAGTTAGCGTGCTTTAGTACGTATTGATTAGGACAATGCTATTAAGGAGCCTGATAATTTTGAGGTTAATCTGTTCCGAGTGACTCAGGGGAAGCACTTAGAGAAAGTAGGAAGAGCAATAGTTGATGTCAATAACAGGTTTGAGGAGCCTGATGTTGATGTGAATCTGTTTCAATTGACTAAGTATAATCATTTAGGTGAAGTAGGATGCGCATCTGTTTATGCCAATAACATGGAAGAGGATCATGTTGTTGATGTTACTCTGTTACAAGTGAGTGACACTAGTGACTTAGGCAATGCAGTTGATGATTCAATTCAATCAAATGAAGAGAATACTTTTCAGCAGAATGATGCACAACTTGCTTTGGTCTAAGTAGGTTAGCGTAATGAGTTAGGTCAAGCAGGAACAATCAGTAATATAAGTGACGACATGTATTTGAAAAATGATTTACCTGTGATGGTTGATGATGTCTTTTACAGTGAGTATGTTTCTTACCAACAAGAAGACTTTTCAAATGGAGTCTATACCACATTCTTCTATTGTGGTCAGGACTTTCCTACTGCAATGGATGACAAAACTAAGGTAAGAGAGCATTCAATAGAAACTAGGATGGAGTTGTTTTTTCTGAATAATGACAAAACAAAAATAAAGGTCAGATGTAAGGGTTGTGTTCCACTTTCAGGCCCAAGTGAAGGTCCTGGACTGGATATAGGCCCATCTAGAAGTCCATTAAGCAAAAAGGGTATAAATGCATTGCTTTATGGCAAAAAGGACCCTTCCGAAATACTCTGCCCATGGCTATTGTTTGACGGCAGGAATGGTGAGACAGGTACATGGTCAGTCAGAACATATAATGAGCAACACACTTGTTTGCAATCAAGGGCAGTTAGAGCTTTTGACCTTAACTATATCTCAAAGCAAATAATAGCACAAATTGAAACCAATCCACTGGTTCCTGTCAAGTCTGTGCATAATCAACTTACCAACCAATACGAGCTTGAAGTGTCCCTGCAGAAGGTTTTAAGGGCCAAAAACTTAGCATTAACAGTCATCAGGGGTCAATTCAAGCTACAATTTACCATGTTGAGAGATTGTGTTTAAGATTTGCAAAAGAGAAACCCTAATACAACAGTTGTGATGAATGTGGAACGACCTGCAAATGAGGCTCTTCCAACGAGAGAATTCAATAGAGTGTATATTTGTTTAGGTGCACTGAAGGAAGGATTTAAAGCATGTGGGAGATCGTTGTTGGGGCTGGATGCTTTTCCAATTCGTGGTCCTTTGAATGGTCAACTGATGACAGCTGTGGGAATTGATAGCAACAATGGTATATACCCTTTAGCTTATGCTTTTGCTGAATCAGAAAACATATGATCATGGACTTGGTTTCTTCATTGTTTATTCGATGATATAGCACTTGAGCCAATCTCAAGCATCACTTTTATTACTGACATTCAAAAGGTACTCCCTTAATATGTTCATGAATTTAAGTCTCTCTGTTTTGAAACAGACAGTAAACATATTTGAGTTTGTGTAGGATATAAGTGGAGCTTTAAGAGATGTTTTTCCAGACGCAGAACACAGATTATGTATTAGAAGCATTCATGAGAAAATAAAACTTCAATGGAAAGGTAGGGCCTATAAAGAGCATCTGTGGAAATGTCCTACAACCTCAACTGTTGTACAGTTTCAGAAAGCTATGGCTGATTTCAAGAAATTTAATCAACCAGCCCATGATTGGTTAAGTAAGATACCACCGATCCATTGGTCAAGGTCACATTTTTCATGTAAGTCATTTATATGTTTCAGTTAATTTGTATTTGTTAATGCAATATAAACAGTTATAATTAATACATGTTTATTATTGTTTATCTTTAGGGAGAGCTAATTCTGATGTGTTACTTAATAACATGTGTCAAGTGTTTCATGACAAAATAATTGAGGGTTTAAACAAACCAATTATTACAGCCTTAGAATACATCAGGTAATATTGTATGAAGAGGATAATGCATGTTCTTATGGTGATTGAGAAGAGTGATGGGCCACAAACACCAACTGCACAACACATGCTAGAGGGTATTAAGAAAGAGGCTGTTAAGTATAATGTTTTATTGAATAGGGGAACTAAGTTTCAGGTTAGTGGACCATGGGGTGACCAATGTGTAGTTAATGTTGTAGAAAAGTCTTGTACTTGAAGAAGATGGGAGATAACAGGTTTACCATGTAAACATGTTGTTGCTACCAATTGAAATATGGCTTTAAATGGGCAACAAGTAGGAGCTATAGAAACATGGGCTCATCCTTGTTACTATCTTCTCACTTGGGAGGCAACCTACAAACACCATGTCGGGCCTATAACTAGCAGCGAACATTGGGAAAAATCAAATGTGCCAACAACAATTGTTCCACCGAAATCCGAAACAAAGTCGCCTAGCTCAAGAGGTAGAAAAAGAGTTAGGATAGCTCCTGAAAGTGAAGATATTGTGAAGAATGTTAAGTTGTCAAGGGCTTGGAAGAGTGTTAAGTGTAGTATTTGTGGCATTTCTGGACACAGCCAAAAAACATATCTAGGGTATGGTGGAGCTGAAAGTAGTCAAACTGGCAATAAGGGAAAGGTCAAACAAGTGCCTACAAAAGCTGCAGCAAAAAAGACACATCCTAAAGGTAACAAAGTAGCAGCAAAAAAGACACATCCTAAAGGAAGATGTGTTGTTGAAAGTCAAGTTAGTGCATTTCAAGGAAGTGGTGTTCAATCTGAAAATCAAGATCAAGAAACTGAAGATCCTATCATACATGATGCATCCCTGTCTCAATCCTAGCAACATCAAGATGAAGCAACAAAAGATCTCAAGATACAAGATGAATCCCTCTCTCAATCCCAGCAACATCAAGATGAAGAAATTGCCGATCCCAGCATGCATGAGTAATTCCAGTGTCAATCCCAGCAACATGATCAATCACAGTCTGATTCTCAGCTGCAGTCAATTGATGTGCAAGTAGTTTCTGCTTCAACCCAGCCTGCTACACGAAGAATGACTAGGAAGCAGGCTGCACTGAAAAAAATGATGGCCTCACCATAGGTCAATTCTGTTATGCTAATTAGCTAGACAATTGATGCAGGTTTTACTGACCAGGTTTAATATTTATAATGTCTCATTATACCTATGGTCTACCCTAATGCACTAACGGGCAGTGTACCCGGTCGTGTGTAGTGTAGTATTCGGTAAAACCGAGGTCGTCCCAAGAGCTATGTGTGTTGGATTAATACTAAGTCTAGGTGTCACAGATTTTAAGATGATTTAATTAATTAATTAATAAAGCAAATAAAGGCAAAGGTGTAATCAATAGAGGAGACTGGTGCTAACCTAGTTATTCATCCTAGCTAGTAATGTCTACGTCTAATTACTTCCAATTACTTCAGGTGGGGTCAAAGTAGAGAGGACAACATTTGGTTAGTTCACCCTAACCTATCAGCAAAGATGCCACCACTGTAGAAGTCAGGTGTCCCCTCATAAGTCCAGTTGTTCCTAGTCCCCTAAGCCGAGTCATTAAGTTCCGATACATGCTAGACTTATAATAGTGAGTGCCCGGGCGCTAGCATCTTCGATACTCACCCCCTAATTCTTAAGTTCATCCAAACGGTAGGTGATTAGTTGGTCAAATCGCACAAGTAGAAAGAGTCGTCAGTTGGTCATATCTTACCCTTCCCGTCTCAATCTACTCACTTAGGGTCAGTTGGTCATATCTCCTAAACAACTAGCCTCTACCGCCAGTCAAAACTACCCAAACAAGGGTAGCTACCAATAAACTATGCATGCATACACTTAGAAATAATTATACGGAAGTAATGTAAACGCAAACAAAACAATTAAGGAATATAACTAGGCCAGCACCAAGAGGTGCTTAGCCGCTCATATTAACCATACCAATTAATTCAATATTTAATGTTACGAAATACATGAATCGAAAGTAAAGAAAAGATAAAATGCTAATGCTTATCGTAGGGGAGTGATTTCTCCCCTGGAGATAGCTCCGTATGCTCCTCTAGACCTACCTTTGGCTTCTTCCCACGTTCTTTGGTTGTGGTGTGTGAAATGGGATGCTTTGAAATGCTGGAAATCATGGGGTATTTATAGGCTAGATCTTGGTTACGGCGTAACAAATAAAATAGTTACGCCGTAATCATCTAATTCATCGTAAATTGCACTAGATCTGCTGGTTACGGCGTAACCTAAGAAGTGGTTACGCCGTATCTTCAATAATTCTTGGTTACGCCGTAGTTTATGCACGAGTTACGGCGTAATTATCAGTGGCGCGGAACCTCATTTGACCTAATATAGTTACGTCGTAATCTTTTGAGAGAGTTACGCCGTAATCTTCTGATAAGTTGGCTTTCTGAGTCACGCTTTAGTTATGGCGTAATGTGAGAGATGAGTTATGCCGTAACTTCTTCAAAGTGAGCATACTATGATAAATCTTTAATAATTCTCCAATTCTGCGTCTCTTTAGCTCCAATGCTCGTAATTTACCTAAAAGTGGAATATAATAGAAAATAAGCGTAAATCCATATAAATGATATAAATTACAAGCATTATCAGGGGAAATTGACACTTAATATTCAGGATTATTTGATGTTATCAAATATCCCCTCACTTGAACTCTACTTGCCCTCAAGTAGACCTTATTAGATAGATTCCTAAAAAGATATCTCCCATAACCTGGAAAATATCAGTTTACAAATCCCTTATGCTAGAATAAAACAAAGCCGAACACCTCACGAAATGGGAACGAAACACTCAAATCTCTCAACTATTCTAAGTGTCAATTTCTGGGTGATCACTCAATCGCACAGTCATAGCATGTATTCTATCATAAGCTTGGCGCTCACACAAATCTCCACCACTAGAGTTAAGGGCTAAACAATTTTCGAAGGCAATATGGGTAGACACGACAAAGGTTAAGGGTGACTCATCATTACTAACATGTCACGGCGAAGTGGACAAAATCAATGATACATGACCAAATTCATGGCCAAGACACCAAAGATTGCTCGCTGCATCACCTAGATATGCTTCATGACTAAAGGGCAGGATAAGACATGGGATATATACAAAATCAATGATACATGACCAAATCCAGCCCTTGATTGGTTAAGTAAGATACTAAGGAGTATGTTATCAGCGTATTTTGGTCAGCATAAAGATGGGTCATTGAAATTTTGTCACGTGACGATTTATGTACAACTCAACATTTTAAAGATTTTCAAGCACAACATTTCCAGAACAGCATATATGGGTGCGCGAAATGTGCAATTGTGCATGATCTCGAAGAAAATATATGTTAACGATATGTGGTTGTAAGTTAGGAGTACGTGTTTGTTAAACTCTATTTCAAGTAGATGAAAGTGATGATTTTTAACCACTAAGGAAGTTAGGATATCTTGATGGTAAAAGCCTTATGACTAATATCACTAAAATGGGATTATACAAAGTAAAGTTAAGTAAAACCTTTGTAAAAACCTCTCTGGCGAAAAAAAGAAAAAAAACGATTCCCTAACCTACACTAACATCCTCGTCGATCTTAAGCCTTATAATTTTTTAATTGTTCTCCACTAAAATTTTCAACTAATTTTTAGTTTAAAGGTCTTAGTGGGTCGGTTGATTGATTTAATATTGGTTAATCGTGGGTCGGTCAATTTAATTGCTAGGGTATTTGTTTTTATATTCGCTTTTGATTTATATTGTGCATCCTGTTCGTGTGGTTTTGATTTGTATTACTTTCCTGGTTATGACCAGCAATGTGGGGTTAGCTCCTGGTTCTTAGCGTTTTAAACCCTAACTTTTGTTAGGGATTTATTTTCTTTGTATTGTAAGTGTTGCATGCTGCTGTGATTCTTAGTGTTTGTTTTGTCTACTGTTCTTGGTGATTGTTTGTGTGTTTTGAGAGATGGAAAAAGGATTCTTGAATAATAATAGTACGAGCAAAGTTATGAAAACTGTTGGTAAATGTCTGATGGTAGTGGTAATGTGAATCAGAGCCCCTCGTATAGTTTGGCCGATCAAACTAGTACTATTGATCCGAAGCTTGCTCCTCTTATTACTGAGTGGAATGTTGATGATGGTGATGTTAATCTGTCTACGCTAGTGGACAGAAATGTTAGTGTTAAGAGTGTTTTTTCTCAACATTTAGACGTGAACATTGATGATACGGTGGTGGTTGATCCTAATGACTCATCTAAAGGTCCTAGTCTAATTCCTCCATTCCCGATGACTTGTGGGATGAGATAGTGCACAGGTAATTCTATGCCAAAGGTTGTTGTAGCAAGCTAAAACTTGAATATGGGTTCTCCTTCCTTTGCTAATATTGTAAATCAAGAACGCACAAATAGGAAGGTTAAATTTCAGGCCCTTGATCAATGAGATTCGTGTGGACAACCATGACACAATGTTACCTAAGGCTGCTATGGAGAGCATTTTGAGCAGGTATGATAATACTCCTGTTGATTACTTCTTTGGCAAGACTATTGCATTTCCCATTGTTCAAAACTATGTTACCAATACGTGAGGTAAGTTTGGCTTGAAAAAGCTTATGAAGAATGATGCGGGTGTGTACCTCTTTAAGTTTGATTGTAAAGATGGTGTTGATCGTGTTCTTCAAAGTGGCCCTTTCTTAATTCGTAAAGCGCCCCTCATTCTTAACAAATGGACTCCGAAGGTGTTATTAACCAAAAATGAGGTAACTAGGGTTCCGGTTTGGATTAAATTGCATAATGTTCCTTTGCTTGCGTATTCGGAAGACGGTTTGAGCTTAATAGCTACTCAAGTTGGGAAACCTATTATGTTGGATGCGTTTACAAGCTCAATGTGTGTTGACTCTTGGGGACGTATTAGTTTTGCTCGTGCTCTAGTTGAACTAAGCTCGGATTCTGATTTGAAAAGTGAAGTTATTGTGGCTATTCCAAATGAGTAGGATGGTGGTTATACTACGGAGATAATTAAAATCGAATATGAATGGAAACCTCCTCATTGTGATGTGTGTAAACTTTTTGAACATGATCGTATCAATTGTCCAAAATGTGTTAAGTAGACTGTTCGGAGTGATACTAATGTGACATATAAGGCTTCTGCAACTGTGTAAAAGGATGATGAGGGTTTTATCGAGGTAAAGAATCGTAAGGATAAAGGGAAGAAGGTAGCTGACCAATCTTGGCCTATTGGAGGTGTTAATCTTAATAAGCCAAAACCTAAATTTTGGAGACTGATAGTGACGACAACTACCAATCAACGTTCGGATTTTAAGGGTCAAACAAAGACTTCTTCTTCTAATGATAAATCAGGTACAAACACTAAGTCTTTTGATTATTTTGATGTTTTGAAATCGTTGGGGGGGGGGGGGGGGGAGGGGGAGGATGTGGATGGTCGTCAACCGAATGGTAAGGGGCCACAAGATCAGCTTGTGAGTGATTTTAAAGAGAAGGAGCAGGCTACGGCTACTAATCCTAGTACTTCTTCCTCTCCTTCTACTTCTCGGTTGGGTGATTATGGTAGCACTAGTACTACTCCTAATGTTGAGAAAATTGGTAAGAGCTTGAAAAGCTAATTATTGCGGGGAAAGTTACTTTTGTGAATGATGATGGTAAACCTCTAAAAAAGGTTGATTTGAAAGAGAAGGAGCAAGAGGCGGCTACTAAGCCTAGCATTTCTTCTGCTACGTGTAATTTTTCAACCAAGGTGGGTAATCCATTCTCTAAGGTAGGTAATATGGTTGTTTCTGATAGCGACGACGATGAAGTTCTGTAATATCCTAACGAGACTAATTCTTTCGGTAGTGGGGGGAACGAGATGAGTCTTTTGAAGTAATGGAAAGATGGTACATGTGACTACAATGATTATGATGATGATTACTTTGATGATTGTGGTCTATCTGCGGCCCAACTAAAGGCTGCTGTCATCCATGACATTCAACTTGGATAGGTTGCTTTTAATTTGTTTAGCATAAAGGTTGATGTGTCTTAGCTTATACCAGTTTTTGTTTTGGTTTTCTAGTTGTGAGTAGCTAGTTGGATCATTTATGACCTGTCATGAATGATTTAGTGGTTACTTGAGGTTAATGTGGTAATTCAGCCAAATTTTATTGTACTTAACTGTTTTTTTGGAGTAATATCTTTTACCGGGTGGAGGCTCTTTACCAAAAATAAAATAAAATATCACTAAAATGTGTGAGGTCGCGGGTTCAATTTCTGCTAAGTTTAAACATACACGGACCTTAGTGGAGACCAAGGAGGGCCACGAGCCTCCCAAAACTTTGAGGTTTTACTTATATTTGCTTAAATAAAATACAACTTTGGCCCTCTCAAATAAATTACTTGTTAAAAATCTCGTTAAACGCAATGACTTTTTCGTATTCTCGGCATTTCTTGTCCAAACACCCTATAACACCGTTGGTCTCTCAACTTTCTAATGCTCGAATTCAAAATAAATACCCTAATCCAAACACTTTTGTTCTTCAACCTCTCCACCACCACCGCCACCATTACCATTTATCTCAATCAGAGACGGACCCAGGATTTTAGAGTAGGTGTTGCACACTTTTTTTTAATGATTTTGTGTACTAAAGCCGCCTTATAAAGAAATTATTAGGTAAAATTGGGAGTTGCACATGCCCAGGAAAGACATATTTTGTAAAAAATTTACACTTCGTGACCTAAAATCGAGTGTGGCCCGTGCTACAACGGCTCCCATGTGAGTCCGTCCCTGATCTCAACTAAAAAATTTATAAACAAACTATTTCGACACAAATCTTTCCAAACTAACGTCTAAACATTAAGCCAAACATTTCCTTCTTCTACATCACCACACTTCTTCAACCTCCAAACCCATCACCACCGTCACCATCGTCACCACCATACCACCCACCATCATCGCCGTCACCGTTAAAGATCTCGTCATCTTCATTTTTTCAAATAAATACTCGTATATAACCCACTTGTAAGTAGGCTAGTGTAAATGAACACCAAGAACTCCCCTTGGCAATATGTTCTGATGTGTCCCCAATCTCTCGAGACAAAAAAACAACTAAATCAAAACAACCAAATTAATTACTGTAAATATAGTGTAAATCTTTTTTATTGGACTCTTGGCACCTTAGCTTATCTTAACATTCGATGTTATTGGTTGACATGACACACAAATTAATATATTTTAGGAGTAACGCATAAAGTGAAAACTGAAGAAGGAAGTTAGCTTTACGGTTACCCCACCTGAAGAAATATCCCACTTCTTTTGGAACCTTAAAATTCGATGTCGACTTCCATGTAGGATATTTTAACACTCACACAAAACTGTCTACTCGAACTGGGTCAGTTCTATCATTCTTGGTGTCGACCATGACAAAGATCAGTTCATTACGTCTCTCGATTGGTCTAAACTAATTCCTTACTAACATTAACTAGATAACAAGGCAGTTATTTAGTACGCTCTATATTAAAACGGTCCAAAACCGCTTAAAAAAAATGCATAATAACCGTTCTAAAATATGGTTTGTGTTTGTGTACTAATGTAATTTTTACGGTCATGTCTGGTTATTACGTAAGCTTTGTACATGTTATGTTAGCTAGATCAACAATGGCCATAGACATAATTTTTACATCTCAAAATTCCATAGTCAAATGTTACAGCTTCAAGACCAAAACAAACGGAAAACATGTACGTGGATCAAAACCATAACCCTAAGACATGTGATAATTCCAAGTTCCAACCATAACTATGTACAGAAAACTTTATTTGTGGTTTTCCTATCCTTTTCCCTTTGTCGACAATAATTGCTGATATTTCTTACCTCTTACTGTATATTTTTTCATTGTCATTATCATATAGTGTCTTCATATAATCATATAGCCTTTTCACAATAACCTTTTATAGACCCTACAACAGCTTTCGTATGGACTGTACATAGTCCAAACAATTCTCATTCATTGGTTGAATTATTTAACTTCATTCGAACATACTAGAGGAATGTACGTATAATAAATCAATAATAGTCCCCGTTATAATGAGAATAAAAGAACGATACAAGTCTTTAGTTTCTGAATCTCATTTCTTGTGTATTAGGTCATATCCGGCCAACGTTACTTCAAAGACCTTTCAAAAACCCTAGATCGAGCTTTTTGGATTAACTGATGGTACTCAATCGTGGTAAACTCATATGTTACTTCTTGGGGCAGTGAAGTTCCAAAAGTAGCCTGAAGCAAAATCTGATGTGGCCAAAAAGTGATAAACCAGCTCATCAAGAATGTTAAAGGTCGTAATAAGCAAATCTGGCCTTTGCAAAAAAGGGCAACATTTGAGTCTGACGTGGACAAAAAGTGCTGCAATTTGTCGACGTGTCCGACATGTTGATATTGTTTTCTTTAACGTGTACATAAATAGTACCACTTGTAATAAGTTTTGAGAGAAAAATACATGTGGAAGTGGAAGAGACGGTATCATTATTAATTAGTAACGCACTAGAAAACAAACATATAAGTGTGACCACACTCGCCACTAGATATTTATTATTTATACTAGCTAGATATTTTATTCACATGTCTCTTGTCTTGCCTGTGCATCTAGTTATTACTCTATATACTATAGAGCAAGACAACATTGTTTGCACATTAATTGCTAAGTTTCGCAACTTGGCAAAAACAGTCCCTAAGGTTTAGGTGTCGTTACAAAGTAAGTCCTGTAACATTAATTTAACTTTCGCAAGTTGGTACTATAGAGCAAGACAACATTGTTTGCACATTAATTGCTAAGTTTCGCAACTTGGCAAAAACAGTCCCTGAGGTTTAGGTGTCGTTACAAAGTAAGTCCTGTAACATTAATTTAACTTTCGCAAGTTGGTAAAAATAGCCCCTAAGGTTTAAGTGACGTTGCAAAGTAAGTCCTCTAGCATTAATTGCTATCTATAGCAATTTGGCAAAAATAGTCCCTATCCAAATTCACGTCTACAAAAGCAATCCCGCTGCATCGCGCGAGTTTCCACACTCGTTAGTTCTATAGCCAATGAAAACTTTTTATCAAATTTGATATTTGACACTTCAAAGTCAAAACCAGAGCCAACTGAAGGCTGTTACTAATCAAAAACTTAAGAGCATGAGGTGTCATAACAAACCTTAACTTCGTTGTCGTGTCACCTTAGCACCACATCAGCATCTCATTTTTCCACAACTAACCACAACAAACCCCCTCATCACTCACAACAAACCCCAACTTACTCATTTGGGTCCCACATACACATTTATCACACACACAACCACAATAAAAAATAAAAAAAAAAGTAAACAATGTCAGCTCGTTGTGGTGACGATTAAGGGTTCGACGACGAGCGACGGCAAGCCCAGCCGGTGTGGTGAAGAGCGACGATGAGCTTGCCACGGTGGCGACGAAGATGACGGCGAAGACCACACCTTATGCTCTAAGAAGCATCAGCTAGTCCAAATTGTCAAAAACCATAAGAAATATTGTGCAAGAATAATAAAATTATGTTTAAAATAAATAATAACAAAATTCATACAATAAAGTTCCTCTCAATCCAACTGCATGCTAGCATATCACAAAATAATATGATGTACTGTATTATGATTGTATGAACAACAAACAGAAGATAAACGCAACCAGTGGCGGACCCAGGATTTTAGAAGGCGGGGGGCAAAAAATTTTTTTTGATAAATTTCGTGATGCCCTTTAATAAAAAGGTCATTATTTTTTATTTTTTTACACAAAAAACTGATATTTTTTAAGATTAAGATAAAGATCTAAGGTTTTTACATTGTTTGGCTTCAAGGTGGGGGGCAATTTAATTTTGTAAGGGGGTGCACTTTAATAAAAAAGTCAAAAAAAAAAAAAATTTACACTAAAATTTAATATTTTTTGGCGAATCGTGGAGGGCACCGGCCCCCCATACTCACTATGTAGTTCCGCCCCTGAACGCAACTGTTGTTCTTAGACCTTGTGCCATATATTTTACAAAGCTGGGTTTTGCATTTCGCACACATAAAATTCACTTACGATAATAGCTTTTATTTTCTTTGATCAATTAAATAAACATGCATTTCTTTTTTTAATTGTAAGATCAAATAACTGTAATTTTCAGTTAGCTAGTCCTATACTCCTATTGAGCTTGGGCTTTTCTAGCTTATTATCAAGCTGGGCTCAAAGCAATAAACTATTCGCGTATCAAATACAAAAGGTATATCAAAATTGTAACTTCTTTATTTTATATATTAGAGTAATACTCTTTCATATAACAGAAATAGTATAGTACTATAGTATGGCATTGAGAGGATCTTAAACAAGTATTCACGGCCTTATCGTAAACGAGGCATACCTTGCACATGGGCGATCTATAAAACCACTTATTAATGAATGATTGATCATAAGTAAACTGAAAGAAAAAACATTGATGAATAATGATAATACTCACTTACTCAGCTACATCCCATGAAATGTTGTAGACAAACAAGTTGAATTCGCCATAGGTATTATACTAATCACAAAATATGTGTATCAAGCAATAACTTCAATCAAAGGCTAGAAAACAGATATAGTGAATCAAATAATCGAGCTCAATAAATATATGAGCATGTTCTAGAGAGGACACCATTTCAGTTTGAACTCGACATAGTGCCAGTCAACCGGCCGGCAATCCATCAAGAAAACTCATCCAAGAACTTGTTACAGTCTCCCATTCTCCATCATAAGGATTTTTTATTTCGATGTTTTTCAGTTCCGGCCAATACCACTTTCTGGTTTTCTTTTCCATCATCCAATTTACTACTAGCTTCCAGAAGTAATTGTCTTCTTTAAATGGGACGTGTCGGTATATCTTCACGTATATAGGACTACAAATCCAAAAAAGTGCATCAAAATTTGGCGAGTGCTCCCACAAGCGTTCGTCTGGATTCAATTTAATTGATGGTTGTTGCACGTTTGTAGCTGGAAACAGGACCCTTCTTCTCAGATAGTTAACATCGAGCTTCAAAGGGTGGGTAATTATATATTAGTGGGAAATTTATCTCGATGTTGAACTTGCTTGGTATATTGAGTGCCTCCCTCATGTTTAGGAATAATGAATAATCATAAATGGAAATAATATCCAGATTAATTTCAACATTGATTTGCTCGGGTACCATAGATAGTTTTGCCATTGACGTTGTACTCATAAAAGATAACTAAAGAAACCGTGGAGCATGAACTTGTATGTTTACCAGCCTTTTATCCAACAACCTTAATTAGGATCAATTTCTTCAACGAACCACTTGTAATAGACATGGTTTCCATAGTAAGACACTGTATTTCAAGGGTCAAAATTTCAAGAAGGGGAAATTTTGATTTGATCATGTCAAGAAAAGCATCGTCCCCTACAAACTGACCACATAAGCCTAATTCTTTCAGATTCTTTATTGAATCCATTTTGAATGTTAGAAGCTGCAACACATTAACCTGAAAACAAGTATAAAACAACAAGCGAAGACTAGGGACATCTTTAATTTCCAAATGTTCTCCTACATCTCTTGTAGTTACTCTCAATTCCCGAAGCCACATAAGGTTTTTAACCTTGATTTTCCCCAAGGCCAAAGGGACAAATGACAGACTTATTTTCTCAAGTAAAATGCAAGTAGAAAGCAAGTTATCAAGTACTGCTTCACTTAAGTTCACTCTGTTCAAATCTAGTACTCTTAGGGACACACACTTGATCAGAGGATTCAGAGAAACAGAGTTATACCCACAGACTCTTACACTTATTGATTTTAGGTTTTCACCCGAGAATATCTCATCTGATAATAATAATGATGAAAATGTATTTACATCAACAGTGAGGTTAAGCTCCTTGAGACTGCTTTGGGTAGCTATAAACTGCATCTATTTTTTCATAAGAGTACTCTAAACATCTTGTTTAAAGTCGAAATGATCAAATAGCTCAAGAACAAAACTATCAATTGGTATATTGTCCCTGATATACCTTTGCATAGTTTGGTCAATCCATTTGATGTAGTTTATTTTGTGTTCTTTGCTAAAATATATTAAGGGTTGATGAAACCTGAGTGTAGGGATGGTAGACCAAAGTTGCAGGCATGTCTTGGACAAGACGCATGTGCGAATGCCTTCTTTCACCGGAAGCAATGCTTGTATACGGTGGATCAATTCCGGAAAATCATATAATTCTGGTGCGCGTATCTGCAGGCTGCTTCTTGCTCCTTCTTCCATTCCTGGTACTCCTTTTTACTGGCTGCTAATTTATATCTCACCAAAATATATTTTGGGTTATAAAGTTAGAAGAACTGAATTAATGAAATGATATCATATTGTTCTCTTTGATTTCAACCTCCACCCATAAAAAGGATGAATTTATACTTTGTAACAAACTTCACTCTTTAGGGCATTTCGTCTTCGGCAGTTCAAGAATCTATCGTTCCCACAAAAACGATTCAACGGGTTTAGCACATTGATCTCACCCTCTGGCCCCCTCCCTACATCTGCTCAAGCTGTGCTACATACTACATGCGTGTTAGTCTATCTCTTCTATGAACAATCGTATATAATATGCACACTGACTTTTGTTTGATATATATAATCGTTAGTTTACAAACTTGGGTTTACATGGGTACTTATAGTTTTCTAACCGACACAATGTTTCAGGATAACTGCCATAACCGAATGTAACTGCTTTTCGGTTGTGGACTTTACTTTTGACACACTAGGCCCTTTAACTTATATACATGTACATACGTGATTCTAAATACATAAACTGAATACTTGACTTTCATGTTTGACCTTCATGGATTAGATAAATTAGTATCCAATATTCCTCCCTAATTTATTAATCCATGTCTTCGATATCTTCAAGCTCCATCATCTTTATCTTTGAACTTTGACTTGTTTCCACTTCTTTTGTCTTGATCTTCAACGCTAAATATGTCTTGAACTTTCCTTTTGGTCTGACTTCTTTCTTCCTTGTCTTTAATTTCATCTCGATCATCTTTGTCACTTTTGTCACTATCTTCCTTCATCTGCTTCATTTCACAATCTTGTAACTCCAACAATTTGTTTCTTGTAGTACTTGTATCACGATCTTCTGGTTCAACTTTCTTGTTGCATGATTTAATGTCTTTCTCAATCTGGCTTTCCTTTTGAACTCTTGATTGCGTCTCTTGATGCTTCTTGCATTCGCCTTTGTCAACTCTTTCTTATTCTTGATGTTTCTCATTTGAAACAATTTTATGGTTCTCTTTCTCAAACAATTCTCTTACTGTCTTTAACTCTTTCATCTCTTTGCTTGTGCAATCTCTCAACTTCTTGAGGTTCTCTAACTCTATCTGCATTTGTTTCTCAAATGCCATCTCTCTATTTCTCATTTTCTTCTCAAACTCTTGTTTTTCAATCTCTAACTCTTGAAGCATTTCAAACTTCCAAAACTCTAATTTACTCTTCAAATCAATTTCTATCTCTGACCGCATATCTTCTAACTTTTCCTTTTGAATTTCATCCTTTAAGGATGTTATCTTTTTTCCATCGTTACTAGTAACCATCAATAGTGTTGGTTCGTCATCTTCGAACACAAGGTTTGCTTTTTCTTCTCTACGGTTTGGTTTTGGACAATTTGCAGCAAAGTGTCCAAACTCATGACAATTATAACACTCTATTTCTCTAAAGTCTCTCCTATGGTAGTTTTGATCCCCATGGTTTCTCTTGTTTCTATCATAACTATCTCCATTCTTACTATCTCTTGTGAATCTTCCTTGGCCTCTTCCTCGTGTCTGATTACCACATCCTCGTCTATCATTTCCATAGTTGCGTTTATAATTTCTATTTATCCCTTGACGTGTGAACAACAATTTCTCACTATTATCTTCCTCACTTCCTTTTCTAAACTTAAGCCTTTCTTCATAAGTCTTAAGTTTCCCAATAATCTCCTCTAATTTTGCTTTCTTAAAATCAACAACCATTTCAATGGTTGCTACTACCGCTACAAACTTATCTGGCACTGCATTCAGTAATTTTCGTACTTTTGTTTGTTCATCAAACGTCAATCCACATGTAGCAGCCTTTGTAATAATACTCATCAACCTCCCAGCAAATGAATCTATTGATTCATTTTCTTTCATCACAAGTCTCTCAAATTCTGATTTAAGTTGTTGCGAGTGTGCCTGTTGTACATCTTCTGTCCCAATAAATCTGGACTTTAGAGAGTCCCAAATTTCTTTTGCTGTTTCACATCCCGCAACTTGCATTTGCAAATCTTCTGGTAACCCTTGAAATAGGT
The DNA here is from genome assembly GCA_019973895.1 of Chrysanthemum seticuspe. Lineage (NCBI taxonomy): Eukaryota > Viridiplantae > Streptophyta > Magnoliopsida > Asterales > Asteraceae > Chrysanthemum > Chrysanthemum seticuspe. The sequence goes on from BPTQ01000004.1 coordinate 308,424,289, forward strand.
ATGCTGACGCCGAACTATCCTTTTTTACATCAATCTCTTTTGATGTACTTACTCCTTCTACTAAATCCCATACTCCATTTGCCGTTAATATCTTCTTCATTCTTAATGCCCATAATGTATAATTTGTGTTGCTTAAAACTGGGCATTGATATGATGGTAACGATGTGGTGAAAACAACTCTGTTTTTGTTTTTATCTCCCGTCATATCTTTCGATTTGGTTTTCTTCTAACACCAATATACTTCTAATAATAGTCGACCTTAAATTCTTCTTTCTAATCCACAATAGTAACATGCAACTTCTAAAACCAATATAATCTTAATAAACAATCGAACTTAAATTTCTGTCTAATCAAAATAATTCTCAAACAATTCTAACGGTTTCTAACGCGAATTATAATGGAAGAAATCTATTCTACTAAATAGAGAAACACAAGTATTAAAATGTAAAACCTGTAATTTCTCTTGGGCCTTTTTAATTCTTGTGGGCTTTTGAAAGTGGTACGCTTTTCTGTTCCCAAATAAAGACCGGCTTCTTTTTTTTATCCCCAATTCGCTTCTGCTTTTACTTCCTTCCTTCTTCTTCACACAGTTAGGGCACAACTATTGGTTGTCCTTCTTCTGGTTTTCGTCCAATTAAACTGTGGTGGTGGTTAATCGTTGTTTCACTCTTCTTTTCTGGTAATGATGGTCGCTCGGTCTGTTCTTTTCTCCGGTAAGTACATGGCTGTGGTTTCTTCTTTGCACAACCAGGTACGTTTATTTTTCTTCTCTTTTGTGTTTTCTCTGATTCGATAGTCTTTAATCGAATCGTGTTTGATTCCTCTGAATCAAAAACTCTCTTCTTGATTGAATGACCGGTATGCGCACTGTCTCTTCTTTTCCTCTCTCTTGATTGATTCCCTGAATCAATCGGTCTCTGCTTTTCTTTTTCTGGAACGATTCCCTGAATCGTTAGACTTCTACTCTGTCTCTGGTTCCCTGAACCTTTTGGCTCTGATGCCAATTGTTAGTCTATCTCTTCTATGAACAATAGTATATAATATGCACACTGACTTTTGTTTGATATATATAATCGTTAGTTTACAAACTTGGGTTTACATGGGTACTTATAGTTTTCTAACCGACACAAACTAACCGACACAATGTTTCAGGATAACTGCCATAACCGAATGTAACTGCTTTTCGGTTGTGGACTTTACTTTTGACACACTAGGCCTTTAACTTATATACATGTACATACGCGATTCTAAATACATAAACTGAATACTTGACTTTCATGTTTGACCTTCATGGATTAGATAAATTAGTATCCAATAATGCGTGGAACATGGTTTGGACAAAAGAAAATAAAAAAATTCATAGGATTTATTGTTGTATCCCGTTTAATTTTTTCATCAAGAGAATACTTTTTATATTTCAAGAATCATTGAGGTAAAGAGGAAAAATACCTATTTCTTGTTTTCTTATTCATCACACAGCTTAGTGTTAGCTTACATAAGTAACTTTTCTCTTCAAATGATAAATAATGCATTAAAATTTTGGCTAGATAAATAATATATATAAAAAACCAATCTATCGTGAAGTAAATATACTGATAGGTTCCATTCAACCAAGATATCATATCTTCTTGATGATAGCATATAAGATCGTTATTTTAAGTAGATCACCAAAAGATGCACGCGCGTGTTTTATTTCATCTGATTAGCTGAGAAAACTGCAGTAAGAGCCCAAGCTGTTTTCAGAATTGCAATATCAAGAACTTGAATGATGGGTTAATAAACATGAAGAAAGATCTAAATGAACGGAGGAACAAGATATGGAAATGGTCTCAAAGACATCATCACAAATGAATCAAATTGATAACATCTTCAAAGTCGGTATAATAGTATTTTAGATCAACAGATAACCAAAAGTTTTAATAGCAATTCTCAAGAAAAAATTTGAAACTTAATATGATGACAAATCAAGATAGTAAATCTAATAATCAAACTGAAGATTGTGAGTTTTGCTGGGAACACCAATTTAGTTGGAACTGAATTGCATACCAAGCAACCAAATTCTCAGGAGAACTTCTCCAAACATTTGTCTTGTCTTCCCATTCTCCAGTTTGAGGATCTTTAATCATAACCTCTATGACTTCAGGCATTTTATTTTCAGTCATCGCCTTTACCATCTGCTTGTAGGAGTTGATGTCTTTAGATGGCTTGTCTCGATACAGCCTTACGTAATGGGGATGGCAAATCAAAAAAAATGTATCAATAAATTGCAGGTACACCCCCATACGCTCGTCCAAAGATGTTTCAACCAATAGCTGTCTCACATATGTAGCCGAAAATGGGACCTTTCTTCTTAGGTTATCAATGTTGATGTTCAATGGCACTACAATATCACTGCTCCGATATCAATGGGTCTATTTAATGATAGTATAAGGTTAACTTGTTTGGGAACAATGGTTGGAAATGAGAGTTTTGGAATTATTTGTAACTGAAAACGAGTAATTTTGGAGCAGAAATTTGTAGGTGGGCTTCTGAGTATTGCCACAAAATTAGGTTCAATCTCTTCAAAGAAACACATGTAATATCCCAAATTTTCTCACCTGTAAACCATGTTCGAAGAGTCAAACATTCTAAGTTAGGAAATTTCGAGTTGATCATGTCGAAATATGCATCGTACATGGTCACACCACCTAGACACAATTCTGTCATGCCTCCTAATGAAGTCATGTTGAATGGTAGAGGGTTTGACCAACGCGGGAATGTAGTGTAAGTAAACAAGCAAAGACTTGGGACATCATCAATTTCCAGTATTACACTCTTATCTAATGATTTTATCTCAAATTCACGAAGAAAATGAAGAGTTTTAACCTTGACCATCTTTAACTCATTATTTAAGTATATGTTTATCTTCTCCAGTAAGGTACAAGTAGATAACAGCTTATTGAGTACCTCTTCACTTGTGTTCACATGGAGCAGTTCAAGTACTCGTAGAGACAGACAGTTGATCACAGGATTGCTACACATCTCAACTGCATTGAGAAGCCCGACATCGACCGTTACACTTATAGTAGTTAGGTTTACACCCGAGAATATCTCATCTGGCAATGTAAACTTAATAGTCCAACAACACTCATCAGCGTATGTGATGCGGAGCTCATTGAAACACCTTTTGGGTGCTAGACCACGAATCCATTTTTCAATCCTTTTTTCATCCAGAGAAGCCGACTCCTGATCCTTGATTATGATCTTAAGATCAAAACTCTCAATTGGTATGTTGTGCTCAAAATATCTAAGCAAAGTGTGGTTGATCAAATTTAGGCAATCCAATTGCTTTAAAAGCATTTTCGATTGGTTAAACCTAAGCTTTGGGATAGTAGACCAAGCATGTAGCCACGACTTGGACAAGAGACACGTGCGCGCAGCTTCTTTTTCCGGCATCAATGATTGTATATGATGGAACAAATGCGGAATATCGTCTAATCCTGGGCTTTTCGTCATAATTGTCTCCATCTGTGGATTTAGCGATGTCATCAAATAAGGGATATGTGTAACTCCAATAAATAAATACAAAGATTTAGTAAAGGGATTGATTTAATTACCTTGAAATGATCTTGTGTTCAACTTTGTTGCTGCTCTTTATTTTCTCTTTGGTTATATAAAGTTAACAAAATATCAATATGGCATGGGAAACTTTTTCAATATATGTTTATCCGGTATTAAGCCCGATGATCTTGGATCTAACCACGACTATTCGAATTATTTTCGTATCCCATCTCTAATTTAAATTTTAGATTTGTAACTTATAAAAAGGTCCATTATGTTTTAATTCATGTCAACTTCCACCCAAAACATGATAAATATACTTGTAACAAAATTATATATTAGTAGCTACCTATCTCACATGTTATATAGTCCTCGTAAAAATTGGCCTTAACCAGTAATGAAAAGTTAAAAATGCATAATAAGGTGACTTTGGTACAATCAAATATATTATCGAGATTCAATTAAACAATGAAGTTTACATGATACTCCATATTAACGCGAAGAATAACTAACCTAAGTCTAGCAACTAAACAGGCGAAACTCAATGGGGTTGCGGGCATTTATTATCTAACTTCCATTCTCAAACTCATATTTTGCAGCGGTTAATATTAAGAGTTTGTTAAATAGAAAATAAACGAAAACTGGAAAAAACAAATAGCAACTTCAGAGTGTCCAAGAGTATAAACTCGGTGCTAGACGGAGTCTCAATCTTATCCAAACTGTATAGGACAAAAAATACGAAATCAGTGAGGTCTGAAACAAACGGACCAAAACCAATGAAATACCAAAACCAAATGCATAATCGTAGCGAGCAACACAAATACGGAGATGGACAAGAGTAGAACAAAGGATCATGAAAATGCAAATAGTTGCACAACACATTATCAAGAAGGGCGGAAAAGTATAACTAGCAGACACAAAGGAATCAGACAGATGCGAAACCAAGCAATATCATATGCAAAACTAGGTAGTATTAGATGCAAAACCAGGCAAAATCAGACAAATACAGATGCAAATGTGTATTCAGAACCAAAACATGTTGTTGATCTCGAGATGCTACACATAACCACTCAAGATTTAATCCAATTAGCTAGGATTGTAACATAACCGACACTCATGCGAAATCATTTTTTTTCAAAAACAAATTTTATACATATAATGACTTGAACAACAAAGCCGAATAACACCTCAGACGAAACCCAACTTATGGGTGGAAACCAATTCCCCAATAAACTAATACAAAATTAGTTAAACTTCAAAACCATGAAGCCAAATACAACCGAACAATAAATTCTTTCAACTGATCAATATTCAACCTCATTCTATGAATATAAGATCCATTCAGAATTTATTCACTAGACAATGGCAAACATTCAAGCAAATGAAACGAATAAATCTAAAAGACAGCGTCGAAGATGCATCTATTTTTATTTATTTATTTTTTTTTTGTCATTCTCATACGGATTCTTCACTTCATAGATTATCCACTAGTGTGCTAAATCCAAACACGACAATACAGATCAAGATTATGCCAAGTCTTCACAGATTGCAATGGACCAATAAAAAAACTAACGTAAAAGTAAACAGATCCTTTCGGACAGCCAAGAGTTGTCGGCGACCGAAGGATGATGGATTAACAGTGGTTGTACTTAAAGCCCTGATGCCATGAAGAAATAAGAGGGAATAATGATAATATGTTATTCAGATTCAATTAAAGAATGAAGATTATGAAGATAACCTAATCCTAGCAACTAAACGGACCAAACCCAACGAGTTTGCGGGCCTTTATTATCAAACACCGGTTTGCATAGCGCACTAATTATATTATTGATATGCATAACAATATTTCATATTTTGTCTCAAAATACATAATGTGACTGGTTCATTCGGGTTAACGATGATGTTGCATCTATGTGGCGTCCAAGTGTGTTTTCTTGCTTACTTGGTTGTCTTCTTGAGCGAAATTCCGGCGTACACTATTCTTTTCGGCGATCTAAAAAGACTTTTTTTTTTCAAACTAAATAACTGCTATCGTAAAACACCTCTGGCTACTACGTTAAGTTTCCGGTGTCATGTTTTTTGGAACCTCAAAACCAAAAGTTTTGGTTGGGAGCTTTTGTTTTAAATGAGATTGAATATTGGGCGTGTTTGATAAAAGTAGTTGTGACCGATAGCAGTGAGGTGTGACAGCTCACTGCTTACTAATTTTTAAAGAAGCATTTTAAAAAATAGCAAAGCTCACCACATTTTTGCCAAACGAACACTAAAAATAAAAAAGCTCCAAAAAACTCTGCGCCAAACAAAGCCAGACCTTTAGTCAAAACTAATAAATAAAATAAAGAGTTAATTACATAAATCGTCCTTGTGGTTTGGTCAAAATTACGGATCTTGTCCCTATACTTTTTTTTCAGTGCGTTTCGTCCCTGTGGTTTACAAATCTTACGGATTTTGTCCCTGATCCGACCCAGTCCGTTAACTGTTTTGCGCTGTTAGTCCTTCGTTAGTGCAGTCCGTTAAGTGTTTTGCACCGTTAGTCCTTATTTTTTAAAATATAGTTTTCCCCAATTAGTCCCTCCGTTAATAATAGTTTTCACCCGTTTTTGTCCGTTTTTATCCGTTTTCGTTCGTTTTTTTATCCGTTTCCCCCCGTTTTTTTACGTTTTTCGTCCGTTTTCTTTCGTTTTTTATAGTTTTTGTCCATTTTTCTTACGTTTTGTCCATTTTTCTTACGTTTTTATTGGTTTTCATCCGTTTTTGTCCGTTTTTCTTAGATTTTTGTCCGTTTTTCTTATGTTTTGTCTGTTTTCTTTCGTTTTGTCCGTTGTTCTTACGTTTTGTCCGTTTTTCGTACGTTTTTATCGGTTTTTCTTACGTTTTTGTCCGTTTCAAAAAAAAATTTGAATAAAAAATTTCAAAAAAAAAAAATTTGAATAAAAAAAATATTTTTCAAATATATTTTTTTTAAAAAAAAATATGTCCGTTTTTTTTCAATATTTTTCGGAAATTTTGTAAGTTTAAAAAAATATATATATTTGAAAAAAAATATTTTTCGGAAATTTTTTTTCAATATGTCCGTTTTTTTTTAAAAAAAATATTTGAAAAAAAATATTTTTGTTCAATTTTTTTTTTTTTGATATATTTTTTTTTAAAACGGATTAAAACGGATAAAAAAACAGACAAAAACGGATAAAAACGGACAAATTTGATATTTGATATTTTTTAAAACGGTCGAAAACGGATAAAAAACAGACAAAAACGGATAAAAACGGACAAAAGAGTAAAAAACAGACGAAAGCATATAAAAACAGACGAAAATGGATAAAAACGTAAAAAACGGACGAAAAACGAAAAAAAACGAGGGGAAAACGGATAAAAACAAACGAAAACGGATAAAAACGGACAAAAACGTAAAAAATCGGGCGATAACTATTATTAACGGAGGGACTAATTGGGGAAAACTATATTTTAAAAAATAAGGACTAACGTTGCAAAATTTATTAACGAAGGACTAATAGCGCAAAACACTTAACGGACTGCACTAACGAAGGACTAACAGCGCAAAACACTTAACGGACTGGGTCGGATCAGGGACAAAATACGTAAGATTTGTAAACCACAGGGACGAAACGCACTGAAAAAAAAGTATAGGGACAAGATCCGTAATTTTGACCAAACCACAAGGACGATTTATGTAATTAACTCTAAAATAAATATAAAATATTTGATTCACTAGTCTTCGTGTCTGGTCTTTTTAACTGGTCTTTTTCTAACCAACCACTTTTACTTTATTAAAACCCCGTAGGTTATACTTTATTATTTATGACATTATATATAGTACAAATGTAACCTTGAAAACCCTAGATATATCTTATGGACCCTAAGCCCACAGACCGGGCTTGAGCCTACTAACTTAATCTATCTAATACTTCGTGTAATCCGATCGGCGAAATCGTGAAAGCTCCAGACTAGAGTAAAAAATAAAATAAAACATTAAAGCAATAACTAATTATTTAATGAAGACATCCGACTGCTAGCAGAGACTGATCTTCAAAATAGAAAGTCACGAACCGAGAAACAAAGTTTTATTTATTATTTTCCTTTGTATCTTTTCTTTATACGGAATAAACCAAAATATCCCGGACCAGGATAAACCAAAATATCCTCTCTCTTTTTTTAACGTAAATAACCATCACTAGAAGAATAAAAATTAAACGTAGAACTATTACTACAAAATGAACCTAAAAACAGAAAATCCACCAACATATCCGTCCTCTTGATTATCTTGCCAATCTTTTAACAGCGACTGAGCACTAACCCTTAGAATTCGAAAATCAGATCTTGACCCAGATCCGATATTAACCCAGTAGTTCTTGAAATAAAAGCAGATCTTGTATGACAACACCAAGATCTTGAATACAAAACGTCTATAGATGGTGTTGCCGCTGTTCTTGTTTGCCACACCATCGTCACACAAAAATCGACAGCCAAAACACAGCCAAAAAGCGGCATAGATATAAGCCAATTTATGCAGTTCTGATAGAACACTCTTAGAACTCAATTAAGAATTGTTAAGAGGCAACACACAAGTATGGATACTCAATGGATTGAATGAGAATCGGATTGCTTGTTTGTTATTAATGGCGGGAAAAACAATTACACCAACTAACTGATAATGGTTTGTTAGAGTGGAATTGAGAGAGAAAAGGAAATTACAAATCTGAAAGCTGAAAACCAAATGAAAAGATGATAACTACTTTTAAAAGGAAAATGGGCGCCAAAGGTGGTTATGTGAGTTGTGTGGAAAACTCACGTGCACCTCATGTATGTGTTTAAAAAACGCACACATGAACCTCACGTGCCAACACTTCACTTAATCACTTTGGCTGCTATCAATCCCTTCCCCTCAAATTGTTCTTGTCCTCAAGAACTAAGATCAAAGGTTGGAAACCTTCTCAAAAGATCTTCCAACAGCTCCCATGTAGCATCTTCTTTAGTGCCATTTGCCCACTGAATAAACCCATACACTGCCACAACATTGTTCTTCTTCACTATCTTCCTGTCAAGGACTGCAATAGGTGGAATCACTATCACTCCACACTGGTTTGGTACCTCTGTACCTTTTGATTTGTGAAACATGGAAGACATCATGAATCTGTGATTGCTCAGGTAAGGACAACCTGTAAGCTACTGCACCAATCGTTTCTACCACCTCAAAGGGACCATAATACTTGGGAGAGAACTTGTTCTGCTTGCCTTGTCGAATTGTGACTTGCCTATGTGGTTGTAGTTTTAAAAGGACCAAATCACCCACCTTAAAATTTCTTTCAGTTCTCTTTTTATCTGCTTGTTGCTTCATTCTATGTTGTGACCTTTGGAGGTGGAACTTTAGGACCTTAACAGCTTCTTCTCTAGCTTTTAAAGACCTATCAACAGCTTCCACCCTACTCTCACCACCTAAGTAAGAAACATGTATAGGTGGTGGTTGCCCATAAAGTATTTCAAATGGAGTAGTATTGATGGAAGAGTGATAGTTTGTATTGTACCACAATTCTGCCAAACTGAGCCATTTTGACCATTCTTTGGGTTGTTCTCCTACCATACACCTCAAATACCCTTCCAGGCATCTGTTGACCACCTCTGTTTGACCATCAGTTTGTGGGTGGTAAGAAGTGGACATCAACAATTTCACTTGTAGAAGTTTGAAGAGCTCCTTCCAAAATCTACTCATGAATATCTTGTCTCTGTCAGACACAATACTTTCAGGAAGTCCATGAAGTTTATAAACAGTATCCAAGAAAGACTGAGCTACTTGTGTTGCTGTGAATGGATGAGATAAAGGGATGAAATGGGCATACTTGCTCAGTCTATCCACCACCACCAATATAGTGTCTTTCCTTTGTGAAGAGCTTCAATGAAGTCCATAGAGATACTTTTCCACACCCCTTGTGGTATAGGCAATGGTTGTAGCAAGCCAGGGTAACTTGCTAAATCTGGTTTATTTCTCTGACATACAAAACATTCCCTAATCAATTGTCTGGTTTCTCTCCTCATACCTTTCCAATAAAATAAACAGGACAATTTCTGCACAGTTGGTTGTACCCCTGAATGACCCCCAATCACACCTTCATGAATGTGCTTGATTAACTCAACTCTGAGTTCCTTATTGTTACCAACCACCAACTTATTTTTTCTAAGCAATTGGTCATTCATCCAAGTATGGTGTTTCTTAGCAGGCTTACCTTGTTTCAAGTTGGCAATAACTTGTTGAACCTGCTCATCTGTTTCCCAACTTTGCTTAATCTTTTCATACAAATCAGTAGTGATGGATGAGACAACAATTCTGAACAACTCTGCACTTCCTTCTACTCTAGACAGTGCATCAACAACTATATTCTCAGTTCCCTTCTTGTATACCACCTCATAATCAAAGCCCATCAACTTGGGAAGCCATTTCATCTGTGTAGGAGTAGTGATTCTTTGGTCAAGTAAATATTTCAAACTGAAATGATCAGTTTTGATCACAAAGTGTCTGTCCAAAAGATATCCTCTCCATTTTTCCAAAGCCAACAAAACTGCCAAAAATTCTTTGTCATAAGTGGACATAGTTTGATGTTTAGGTGAAAGTGCCTTACTAAGATAGGCTATGGGATGACCTTGTTGCATTAGCACAGCACCAATGCCTATGCCTGAAGCATCTGTTTCCACTACAAAAGGCTTAGTGAAATCTGGCAATCCCAAAACTAGAGCTTGTATCATGGCTTGTTTAAGTGTATCAAATGCCTTTTGAGCCTCTTCATTCCATTTGTACCCATTCTTCTTTAATAACTGAGTCAAAGGTTTACTCAAAATAGCATAATTCTTTATGAACTTTCTGTAATAGCTAGTTAATCCCAAGAATCCTCTTAACTGTTTGATGTTCTTTGGTTGTGGCCAATCTGCCATGGCTTGTATCTTGGTGGCATCAGTGGCTACTCCTTGAGCAGAAATGACATGGCCTAAGTATTCCACTTGACTTGTACCAAATACACACTTACTCATCTTAGCAAATAGGCTGTGCTTTCTCATAGTTTGTAAGATTTGAGTTAAGTTTTGGATATGCTCTTCCATGCTCTTACTGTAAACCAGTATGTCATAAAAAAGTACCAATGTGAACTTCCTCAAAAATGGCTTGAAAACTTCATTCATCAGAGCTTGAAAGGTTGAAGGAGCATTAGTGAGCCCAATTGGCATGACCAAAAACTCATAATGTCCCTCATGAGTTTTGAAAGCTGTCTTTGCCACATCATCCTCATACATTCTGATTTGGTGATAACCAGATCTCAAATCCAGTTTAGAGAACACAGTTGACCCATGTAATTCATCTATCAATTCTTCAATAATAGGAATAGGGAACTTATCTTTGATAGTGTTCTTGTTAAGCTGTCTATAGTCTACACACATTCTCCAAGTATTGTCCTTCTTCTTGACCATAACCACAGGTGAAGCAAATGGACTTTGACTGTGTTTGATCACTCCAGCTTCAAGTAATTCTTTAACCATGGTCTCAATGGCATCTTTCTGTGCAGGAGGATGCCTGTAGGGCCTAATGTTAACTGGAGCAGTTCCATTCACCAAGGGAATTTTATGATCATGACTTCTGTATGGGGGTAATGTCTTAGGTACTTCAAACACATCAGGGAAATCATCAAGTAATGTCTGTAATTCTGGTGCAACCTGTTTTGATTCTGTCTTCTCAATAGACCACAAGTCTAATCTAGTGTTTGGATAGATACTCATCATCATTACCTCAACTGGTGTTTTATTCTCCATAGCCTGCACTTGTTTCCTACCTTCAACCCATTGCACTGGTGGTTTGGTAGTTCCTCTGAGCAACACCTTCTTCTCATTGTAGACAAACTCCATCTTTAATTCTCTAAAATTACACTGAATGGTGCCCAAAGTTTCCAGCCATTGAATGCCAAGAACCATTTCACATCCTCCCAAGGGTAAGAGCATGACATCACTCACAAAAGTTTCTCCCTTGATCTTCCAAACAAAATTCTTACAGGAACTAACACTCATGATTTTCCTTCCTCCAGCTACAGAGACTGGTAAAGGTTTGGTTTGTTAAATCTTACAACCCATCCTTTTTGCCACATTAATGTCTAGAAAATTGTGAGTAGATCCTGAATCTACCAAAATGTGCAGCTTAAACTTGTTAGCTACAATTCCAACTATCCTTAGAGTTCTATAAGAACTTACACCAGTAAAAGCATTCAAGGATATATGAGGTGCTAAATCCTAAACTGTATCTACCAACTGTTCTGGTGCATCCATAAATTCTTCATCACCTTCTTCCTCTTCTCCCAAGACAACTAAAGAAAACAACTGCCCTTCACACTTATGACTAGGCACATACTTCTTATCACAGTAGAAACACATATTCTTAGCCCTCTTATCCTCATACTCTTGTTAAGTCAATTGTTTTTGTTAATACAAATAAACCGTAAAAACGTTTATTAATATTTTGCGATCTCTTTGTGTTTTGTTGATAACAAATATAACGTTATCTTAAGTATAATTATAAGGATACATGTTATTTTTGTAAAGCATTTACATATAGCCATTTAAATACAAAAATGTAGTAATTAAGCATTTGTTGTAATAGTTTATTAGGATGGGTAAAAACCATAACCCATGGACCATAACCCATGGATCTTAACCCATACCCAAGTTGGCTAGATACAATGTATACTTAGATACATTGAATCTAAAGAAAACCCATGGACCAACCTATAACCCATGACCCATAACCAAAAAACCCATCGGCAAAGAGGAGCGTTCCACGGATCCCTAGGATTACACTAGACGGATCCCAAGTGGAAGGGATTCGTGGGATCCGGGGGACAGTGAAGATTTTTGCCTATAAATAGAGAGCCATTTCTTCATTCTAACTCACCCCTCTTCTTACTAAATCTCTCAAACACTCTCATTCTCTTCTAACATATAGATCACTTGATCTAGAGAGTTGTTCTTCTTTCTTTCTATTGTGATCCTCATATAGGTCCTTCTCTAAGGCGAGATCACGAGCATTCTACAAGTCATCCAAGCAAGGGGTCCTTGATTGATTTGTCACTCCGCAAGATTTCTGTAGCGAAGATCTTGTATTTGATATTTCACATATTTGTTGTGTAATAGTCGTGTTGGTTTGGTCCACCGTGTTACGGACTCGGTATCTAGCTTTGTACCGGAAAAAGTGTAAGCAACGTTGTGAAGGCTTCTCCGCCAAGTGAAGGAGTTTGTTGACATAGTGCTTGAACTCTCGAGTAGGTGACTCGGGGAGTGGAGTAGGGCAAGGAAGGTGTCCTTGTAGCCGAACCACTATACATCGGTTGTGTCTTTTCTTTCCCTTTGCTTTACTTTATTTACTTGCTTTATCATTAGATCTATACTTTCTCTACATCCATAAGATCTCACATATTAACGAATCTAAAGTTTTTGAAACTAACGTAAAATTGGCAAAATTATTCAACCCCCCACCCCTTCTAGTTTTCCACAATTGGCATCAAGAGCTAAGTTTATAAAATTTTTAAAGTAAAATTGTATTTTAAATTTTTTTTTATCACTATGGGTTCTGAAAATTATAAGGAAGGGCAATCTATGCAACGACCACCACTACTTGAAACTAATGGATTTATATATTGGAAAAATAGATTCGAAACATATGTGAAGTCTAAAGATATTGATCTTTGGTACATTATTGTTGAAGGTGATTTTGAGGCTACCTCAAATGATGACAAAGGAAATTTAGTTAAATCTACCTCATGATAAACTAAACGATGAAATGAAGATAAAGCTTTCTAAAAATAGTGAAGCAAAAATGGTTTTATATAATGCTTTACCGAAAAAGGAATTCGAAAGAATTTCTATGCTTAAAACCTCTAAAGAAATTTGGAATTCTTTAGTTGTAACTCATCAAGGCAACCAACAAGTTAAAAATAATAAAATTGATTTATTTGTTCAACAATATGAACAATTTTTAATATCGGATGAGGAAACTATAGATCATTCATTTGCTAATTTTAATACTATTATTACATCTTTACAAGCACTTGATGAATCTTTTTATAGCCGTAACCATGTTAGGAGATATCTAAGGGCACTTCCATCGAAGTGGAGATCCAAGGTGACGGCGATCGAAGAATCAAAAGATTTGACAATCCTCACCCTCGATGAACTCATAGGCAACCTAAAAGTCTACGAGCTTGTCCTTGCTAAAGACTCCAAAGCCTCAAAGGTGAAAGAGAAACACAAATCTCTTGCCCTTAAAGCCAAAAAGGCTTCGAGCGATGAAGAGAACTCCTTTTCGAGTAGTGACGACGAGGAGTACGCTATGGCCGTAAGGGACTTTAAAAAGTTCTTTAGAAGAAAGGGAAGATACGTCAAACAACCGTATGACGATAAGAAAGGCTTTCGGAAAAGCAAAGAGGACGAGAAGCCAAAAGATGATCGTACTTGCTTTAAATGTGGGGACCCAAACCACTTTATTAGTAAGTGTCCCAAACGGGATGATCAAAAGGCTTTCGTAAGCGGCACGTGGGGAATGAGCGACGAGGAGGACGAAGAAATTTGTCTCATGGCAAATGACGAGGTATGTCACGAATACTATAGTAGTTCATCACTTGATGACGACTCATTGCATAATGAATATGATAAACTATGCAATATTAGCTTAAAACTAGTTAACAAAAACAAGCTTTTAAAGAGTCAAAAACAACGTTTAGACAAAGAAGTCATATAACTAAAAGCAAAACTAAAACGTTTAGAAAAGGGCAAAATAGCAAGTGGTGAATGTGAACTTTGCGTTCAACTTCAAACACTAGTTGATCATCTAGATTCTAAAATTGCTAGAATGAGTACGAATACTTTAGATACGATATTAGATGGTGTTAAAACCGGTAACAACCAAAAAGGTTTAGGTGTTCAACAACTTGATCCATCAACTAGTGAAAATAAAGAAACAAAATTTGTTAAGGCACTAGAAAAACAAGCCACTGTTGTGGCGGATCCCACAGATCCTTTGATAAGGGAACCGGCTAGTGTACAACCAGGGATCCGTGGATCTGCTGTAGCAAACAGTAGCAATAACGTAGCTTCTTCATCTAGAACTGATTTTGTTATCATTAATAGGAAGAAACCAACTCACGTCACCACTAGACAACCACCTCCAAAATATAATCCTACTTGTGCAAGAAACAAAGCTCCATCTTTTTCAAAACCTAATTCATTTAGGAGACCTAATAACGTTTATCCAAAAAGTAACCATCAAATGGGATGGAACCCTAATATGCAAAACGGTTTTCCTTTTCAAAACTTTGCTCCACGTAATGCATACTCATCTTATCCATACATGTTTAACATGAATGGAATGTTTAACACTAATGGACCCATGAAAAAATGGGGACCAAACTTTTGAGTTTATTATTGTTTTAGGTGTGCTTAAAGGTCGACCTAGACCCCGATGAATGGGTTAAGGATAGCGGGTGCACGAGGCACATGACCGACAATAGGGATCTATTCTCCACATATGAATCCGTAAATGGAGGTAATGTGGTGTTTGGAAATAGCAAAAGTAGAATCATCGGTAAAGGTACGATTTCTAACAAATCTCTAACCATTAACGATGTGTGTCACGTAGAAAACCTAAACTTTAACCTCTTAAGTATAGGAAAAATATGTGACAAAAAGTGCAATGTACTTTTTACCGAAACCGGTAGTAAGATACTAAAAAATGGCATAACCATAGGAAGAGGAATTAGGAAACATGGAGTCTATGTCATTAAAATCGGTAATGAACCTAAAGACAAACTATGTCTTACCTCTATGGATGATACTTCGACCTTATGGCATCGAAGATTGGGTCACGCCAACATGCGACTTCTTCAATCGCTATCATCCAAAGATCTAGTAAGATATCTACCTAAGTTAAAATGTGAACATCATTTTTGTGATGCTTGTAATGTAGGAAAACAAGCTCATTCTAGTCATAAAGCTAAAAACATGGTGTCAACAACTAGGTGTCTAGAATTACTACATATGGATTTATTTGGTCCATCCCCTATCCAAAGTTATGGAGGCAACTACTACACTTTGGTCATAGTGGATGACTACTCTAGGTATACATGGACAAAATTTTTAAAGAACAAAACGGAAACCTTTAATTATTTTGAAATATTAAGCAAAAAGATCCAAAGACAACTAGGAAGTCCTATAGTTTCCATTAGGACGGATCATGGTAGGGAATTCGATAATGAAGTGCAATTTGGAGCCTTTTGTGACGCTAATGGTATTACTCACAACTTATCGGCTCCACGCACTCCACAATCGAATGGGGTAGTAGAAAGAAAGAATAGAACCCTACAAGAAATGAGTCGAACCATGCTTAATGAACAATCCATACCTTAAAAGTTTTGGTGTAATGCCGTTGATACTTCAACGTACATACTCAATCGAGTCTTAATTAGACCAATCTTAGGTAAAACTCCATATGAGTTACTCCGAGGCAAAAATCCTACGTTAAATCACTTTAGAGTCTTTGGAAGCAAATATTTTATTCTTAACACTAAAGATCACCTTACAAAATTTGATCCTAAATCAACCGAAGGTATCTTTCTAGGTTATTCACCAAATAGCAAAGCTTACGTCATATTAAACAAAGAAACAATGAAGGTAGAAGAGTCATTAAATATAAAATTTGATGAAAGTCCGCCCAAACCCTCTCCACCTCTTGTCGATGACGAGATCATAGAAAGTGATGCTATAGTAATAAAGAAAAAGATAAATGAAGAAGAAGAACCTTTAAATGATGAAATCATAAACATTAAAGAGTCCAAAGATCACCCCATAGATAAAGTCATAGGAAAGCTAAACGAACGAACATTAAGGTCTCAAGTTCAAAACCAAAGTAGCTTGTTTTGTTTCGTTTCAACCATAGAACCTAGGAATACACAAGATGCCATAAAAGATGAGAGTTGGGTAATGGCTATGCAAGAAGAACTAAATCAATTCGTTTCTAATGATGTTTGGACGCTTGTCCCTCCACCTAGTAATCAAACCATAATAGGAACCAAATGGGTTTATAAAAACAAATTAGATGCAAACGGAGTAGTGTCTAGGAACAAGGCTAGACTCGTTGCCCAAGGGTATAACCAACAAGAAGGAATAGACTTTGATGAGACCTATGCCCCCGTGGCTAGATTAGAGTCTATAAGAATACTTCTTGCGTATGCTTGTGCTAATGATCTAAAGCTTTATCAAATGGATGTCAAAAGCGCTTTTCTAAATGGTTTCATTAATGAAGAAGTATACGTAGCTCAACCTCTGGGCTTCATCGATTTTGAAAAACCCAAACATGTATATAAATTAAAGAAAACCCTTTACGGTCTTAAACAAGCTCCAAAAACTTGGTATGATAGACTCAAGTCAGTTTTAATTAAACACAACTATACCATGGGGTTAGTTGACAACACACTTTTTACTAAGAAAAGAGAGTCACATATAATCATAGTGCAAATATATGTAGATGATATTATATTCGGATCCACTTGTCAAGACATGTGTGATGATTTCTCTAAAATCATGCATGACGAGTTCGAGATGAGTATGATGGGAGAACTTAGTTTCTTTCTTGGTCTACAAATTAAACAAGTAGAAGATGGTATCTTCTTTAATCAATCTAAATACATAAAGGAGATGTTAAAGAAATTCGGTCTAGAAGAGTCGAAACCAATTAGGACACCAATGTCATCCGACACCAAACTCACAAAAGATGTAGACGGCGAATCCGTAGATAATACTAAATATCGTGGCATGATAGGTAGTCTTCTCTACCTCACGGCAAGTAGGCCAGATATCATGTTTAGTGTTTGCTTATGTGCTAGGTTTCAAGAAGACCCTAAAACATCACACCTAGAAGCCGTAAAAAGGATATTTAGATACATTAAGGGTACAACACAATTAGGATTATGGTATCCTAAGGGCACGAGAGTAGAAACAATTGTATATGCAGATTCTGACCATGCAGGTGATTACGTTGATAGAAAAAGTACAAGTGGGGTGTGTACTTTCATGGGATGTTGTTTAACGTCTTGGTTTTCTAAGAAACAAATGGCATTAGCTATATCAACAACCGAAGCCGAGTACGTCTCCGCCGGCAAAGCATGCCAACAAGCACTATGGATGAAACAAGCGTTAGTCGACTACGACATTCATCTAAGCGACATAGCCATCCTATGTGACAACAAAGGTGCCATCGACTTAAGCAAGAATCCGGTATTGCATTCTCGCACAAAGCATATAGAGATTCGACATCACTTCTGACAATGTTCAAAAGGGGAACATCTCTATTGAGAAGGTAGCATCCGAAGACAACATAGCCGACGTCCTCACCAAACCGTTGAAGCGGGAACAATTTAACCTACTTCGTCTTGGTCTTGGTCTAATGGAATAAACGTCGTAACTTATTTGACTCTACAAGGTATGTAAACACTAGCCTTCTTCTTTCTGAGTCTAGGATCTCTATTTCACGCACAACTCACAAACAATACGGGAATTTTCAAAACCCAAGATAAGTTTTCCACTTATAGCGTTCTTATTTTTTTTCTCAAACACATACACATTTTCAAAGAAAACCTCTTTTCAAAATGTTTTCTAAAAGGATGATACCTTCCCGTATCAATTTCACAAAAGCAATTTCTCACGTTTAGGACAAATCGATTTTTCATTATTAATACAAAGTAAAAAACCCGTTTTCATTGCATCTCATGTCTTTTGAATGCTAAAGGCGACACATAACTAATATGTGTTTTCGGGTACATTCATTTAAGCAACAATGAATTAGGAGCATTGATAACACTAAATTACGTACTTATGTACTAAATATGTGTTTTCGGGTTATCTCAATAGGATATTTTTTCTACTTCTACTCTGTTTTCTAATTCTTTTTAGGGGTCGAGATAACCGCAACTCCAAATAGTTTGCATATAGGCACACACTAGGCAAAAATGTTTCCAAAAGGAAAATTTTGTGCTGCCTGAATCACCAGACCCACGGATCCCAGCATTCATGCTGGACGGATCCCTCGAGGGAAGGATCCGTGGGATCCGTGAGACAGAAGCTGTTTTTACCTTCTATTCTTTTCACTTTGGATGAAAAATCCACATTTGTTTCATTTTTGGGAGTATGCTCTTTAATGCTTTTGTTCTCATGATCACATGACTTGAATTCATATCTAATCATTAGATTTTAATCCATATTTTGGGTCAAGCATTCATTACAATGCTTTGTTTTTCTATATATAGAACCAATGTTGCAAAAATCGTGAATCGGTAGTCGGGCGGTCGACCACCCTGCAACGAGTAATCGGTCAAGTCGGGATTAATTGGTGATTAATCGAATTGGCATTTCCTGCAACTTTTTGGTATTTCTGGAGACCAAACTAAAAATCTTAACCGATTCCAAGCCTCCTATGTTTCTAAACCTCAATAAAAGGCTCCAATTCTGATTATGATGCCCATTGTGTGTTATAAGTGAAATATACGATCCCCAAATTAAGTAGAATGCCTAAATTATTATTTTTTTAAAAAAATGACCGATTTGCTTGATTCGGTTGATTTCTGACCGATTCGGTCGATTTTTGACCGATTCGACCGATTAATCGGCCGATTCAGCCGATTTTTTGACTCCTTAGTGTCGATTTTTTTCCTAGGCCGATTTTTTGACCGATTTACAAAAATCGACAAGGTACTCGGCCGATTTATGATTAATTGGCGATTAATCGGCCGAGTTGACCGATTTTTGCAACATTGTATAGAACTCCCAAAATGCTTGCATAATCCATCTCATCCTAACAAACACAATACACCATGTCATCCAAAAACCCTTTAGATGAATCACCTAGTACAAAAAACCATCTTCATGATACCCAAACCTTTGTACTACCACCATCCAAAATACCACAATCAAACTCTAGGATATCCGCACGGATTAGTATCCGATCTTGTTGCTTAGCAAAACCAACCTCAAATGGTTCATCCTCAACAAACAACTCACCACAAGATGCTTCCTTTATAGCACCTCCCTCATCACCAACAAGTACACCAACTTCATCACCACCTAAAGTCACTCTTTTGGAACTCCTTAAGACTCCAACAAGATCTAAACAACCTAAACAAAAATAGATAGTCTTTTCAATACCCCCCACATCTCCAAATACTATTTTTCAAGATCTTGAAACATCACCACCATTAGCTCCCATCACATTACAAGATCATCTAGGTTCTTTTCCACCACCATTTACAAATATTCCGGATGTTGATTCATATTTTCCTATTTTTCCACCACATCTTCCGCATAACTCAAATCAAAACAACCCGGAAAACTTCCGCACTCATTACCCACATCACTTACATTGTGAACATTGCCAATCCACTAGGGAAATCGCAATAGAAGTTAGGGAAGAAATGCGTTTCATACTCAACCTCATCCTTGATCGCATCAATACCATCACTCATCAAAACCTCCATCCATAACCTTATGCAAGCATGGAAGGAATCACTACTACTATTTTCTATTTTTAGTATTTTTTCTTTTGAAGTCATTTTCAAGAACAAGTCTTGTTCTTATTTTTACATGCTTGTACGTGGCATAAATACCACTACAATTTGTTGTTTTATTACAAGGCCTTGTTTACATACCCTGTCTCCCAATCTTGATTCTCGGAAATCACAAGATTATTTAAGCATGTTACTAACCTTTATTTTTGTAGGATTTTTATTTTTTCTTCACTTGACGCCCCAAACAAGGGGGAGCTACCGTCAAGGGGGAGTTAGCGTTTATTTCTTCCAATGGTTAACTTTTTGTTTCGACAAAAAGGGGGAGAAGAAGTAAAAACTTAGGGGCTTTCAAAAATTACATCTATTCTTAAGTTTTACTCATCATAACATTATGTTTTGTCATCAACAAAAAGGGGAAGATTGTTAATACAAATAAACCGTAAAAACATTTATTAATATTTTGCGATCTCTTTGTGTTTTGTTGATAACAAATATAATGTTATCTTAAGTATAATTATAAGAATACATGTTATTTTTGTAAAGCCTTTACATATAGCCATTTAAATACAAAAATGTAGTAATTAAGCATTTGTTGTAATAGTTTATTAGGATGGGTAAAAACCATAACCCATGGACCATAACCCATGGATCTTAACCCATACCCAAGTTGGCTAGATACAATGTATACTTAGATACATTGAATCTAAAGAAAACCCATGGACCAACCCATAACCCATGACCCATAACCAAAAAACCCATGGGCAAAGAGGAGCGTTCCACGGATCCCTAGGATTACACTAGACGGATCCCAAGTGGAAGGGATCCGTGGGATCCGGGGAACAGTGAAGATTTTTGCCTATAAATAGAGAGCCATTTTTTCATTCTAACTCACCCCTCTTCTTACTAAGTCTCTCAAACACTCTCATTCTCTACTAACATATAGATCACTTGATCTAGAGAGTTGTTCTTCTTTCTTTCTATTGTGATCCTCATATAGGTCCTTCTCTAAGGCGAGATCACGAGCATTCTACAAGTCATCTAAGCAAGGGGTCCTTGATTGATTTGTCACTCCGCAAGATTTCTGTAGCGAAGATCTTGTATTTGATATTTCACATATTTGTTGTGTAATAGTCGTGTTGGTTTGGTCCACCGTGTTACGGACTCGGCATCTAGCTTTGTACCGGAAAAAGTGTAAGCAACGTTGTGAAGGCTTCTCCGCCAAGTGAAGGAGTTTGTTGACATAGTGCTTGAACTCTCGAGTAGGTGACTCGGGGAGTGGAGTAGGGCAAGGAAGGTGTCCTTGTAGCCGAACCACTATACATCGGTTGTGTCTTTTCCTTCCCTTCGCTTTACTTTATTTACTTGCTTTATCATTAGATCTATACTTTCTCTACATCCATAAGATCTCACATATTAATGAATCTAAAGTTTTTGAAACTAACGTAAAATCGGCAAAACTATTCAAACCCCCCCCCCTTCTAGTTTTCCACAGTTTTCTCATTGGATTTTTAACTGTAGTGTTTGGGTTAAACTTATTGTTGGTAGCAGGCAAGGCCAACAATGGTGGTTTATTACTTCCTCCCATGTGATTATTATACCCAAATCTTCCCACATTTTGACTCCCCACAGCTCTATTCTTTCTCTTAATAGTCTCCAAAGTTGCTTCTTGCAAATTTGTCAAATTATAAGCCTCAGCAAGTGATATTGGTCTAAACATTCTCACAGACATTTCCAATTCAGGTGGTAAACCCCCCAAATACAAAATCACATCATGCTCTAGACTTATGTCTACTCTACACAAAAGTGTATCAAACAGATCTTGATAGTCTTTGGCATTCTTTTCATATTTTGCATTCTTAAGAGCCGCCATTGGATCATCATTGATTGACCCAAATCTTTGAATAATGGTTGTTTTATACATTTCCCACCCCACATTATCACCAATAATACGTATAAATTGCCTATGCTAAAGTAAAGCTTTTTCACTCAAATGCACAGATACAATTTTTACCTTCTCATTATCTAGAGTGTTGTCAATGAGGAAGAACTTATCACATCTGAATACCCAACCCCTCACATCATCACCTTGAAACTTTGGAAACTCCAGTCTAGCCATCCTACTATACTGATTTGCTTGTCTTCCCATGCCTGTATTCACCAACTGATTAGGTTGTGTACCCATAGTTGTGATTGTGTTTGTGAGATTAACCAAAGATTGTCTAATTTCATCAAGTGCATTATCCAAATAATTCTTGACATTTGGATCAATCCCTTCACTTCCAGTATTCACACTTCTTGTGGATGGTGCTATTGATGAACTTATATGCCACGTGTACTATTCTTGATGTTGAATAAGTTTGTTATCAGTTACCACTCCCTACCCTTCAATTGAATGCTAACTAACAACTTTAATCATTTCTTGGCTACCTTCAAGTCAGACAAAACTGATCATTCATTCAAAAGCAAAGGATTTAAGCACTAATGCGCTGCTCTTGTGATCGCGATGAATACTTGACAAGTAGTCTTGTTTCTGAATGGATAGTACACTCCTAATCAATGTACCAGTGTAGTACGGTGATTAGAATCAGAATACCAGTGTAGTATTCTTGATTTTAATTTCTTGACCGGAAAATTAGAAATCTTCATCGGAATTTGATCGGAAACTGGATAATATGATGATATAGAGCCAGGAAAGTGCTTTGATACCAATTGATAGAACACTCTTAGAACTCAATTAAGAATTGTTAAGAGGCAACACACAAGTATGGATACTCAATGGATTGAATGAGAATCGGATTGCTTGTTTGTTATTAATGGCGGGAAAAACAGTTACAACAACTAACTGATAATGGTTTGTTACAGTGGAATTGAGAGAGAAAAGGAAATTACAAATCTGAAAGCTGAAAACCAAATGAAAAGATGATAACTACTTTTAAAGGGAAAATGGGCGCCAAAGGTGGTTATGTGAGTTGTGTGGAAAACTCACGTGCACCTCATATGTATGTTTAAAAAACGCACACATGCACCTCACGTGCCAACACTTCACTTAATCACTTTGGCTGCTATCAAGTTCATGGAAAGTATATTTGTTATGGATCGTTTTATCTTGTTTTATATATATATATATATATATATATATATATATATATATATATATATATATATATTTTGATTGGTAGAAAATAAAGATGATGATGGAGGCTAATGAAATTTATTCTAGAGAAGATTTATTTTACAGAAAGAGATAGATAAGATTTGCGGACGGAGAACACGAAGAGAGCGGCATAGCGGCGGCTCAACATAGCCGACTGAGTCTTAGGATCACCCGCTCATGATACCATGTTACTTTATTAAAACCCCATAGGTTATACTTTATTATTTATGACATTATATAGAGTACAAATGTAACCTTGAAAACCCTAGATAAATCTTATGGACCCTAAGGCCACAGACCGGACTTGGGCCGACTAACTTAATCTATCTAATAACTACCCCTTAATATCCGTATCAATAACAACACTCTAAAATCGGCCAGAATTAAATATTCACAGGTGGTGATGGTTCACGACGAAAATGGGTTCACAGTAATGACCGGTTCACGGTAGTGATGAGTTCACAATAATGATGAGTTCATGGTGGTGATCAATTTACGATGTTGACATGTTCACGACGAAGAAAGGTTCAGTTTAGTGATGGGTTTCGGCCTTTTGGGTTTTGTTTATCGTAGGATATTAGTTTCGATTTTTTTGTTAAGTTATGATAGCTGGTGATGGTGACAGCAATTGCAGATGATGGCCGTGTTGACAGGCCTTGCATCTCTGAATTCCAGGATCTTATGATCAAGACAACATCATGCATATCATCCAAAAAAGAATCAAAAGAAAAAGAAAACAATGAAGAGATGATGAACCCTTAAAACCTGATATATTATGAATGAATTGGTTACTATTAATTACAGAATTCTATGCCTATATATAATACATGAACCGGTGGCTTCATGAATAAACAAACCGATTCTCTAAAACTAAACGACATGACTGTTGTAACCCTAAACTAAATAACCGTTTATACTGGTTATGTATTGGACCCAGCCCATATTCAATGATGGGTTTACAGATTTCTAATCTAAAATACATAATACAAACATATACTTAACATAATTTGGCCCATTGACATTATCTTCCAACATATTCCCCCCTAATGTCAATGCCAAATTTTTCTTGCTTGCTGGTTCCTTTTCTTCACGAGATGATGATGAAATCATCACCGCTGGGTATACTTGCATTGTCTTCATCAGTAACGTCAATTCCTTCCTTTTTTTTCTTTTGGACTTGCTTTCTTTATTTTCTTCTTGTTTGCGGGGCGAATCAAACCAACTGTCTCCTGCAGTTCTTTGGTCTTCTAATTCCCGGGCAAATCTAAACAAATTTTCTTCTCCTGTTTGCGGGGCGAATTAAACCAACTGTCTCCTGCAGTTCTTTGGTCTTATAATTCCCGGGCAAACCTGTCTTCTCCTATTTGCGGGGCGAATTAAACCAACTGTCTCGGCAGTCCTTTGGTTTTCTAATTCCCGGGCAAACCTGTCTTCTCTTCTTCTGGTTAACCCCCAGCTTGGTGGTAACCGTCTTCTTTTTTTTTCTCTGGTTAACCACCGGCTTGGTGGTAACCGTCTTCTTTTTTTCTTTCTTCTCTTTCTGTTTTGGCATCTCTTCTTCCTATGGCTGCTCTTTTTCTTTTGTGAAAAAAACGTAGGTTTAATCTTGAATGACAATTGTAACATGATTTGATTCGTTGTTTGATTCCTCGCTCTGATACCACTGTTGACAGGCCTTGCATCTCTGAATTCCAGGATCTTATGATCAAGACAACATCATGCATATCATCCAAACAAGAATCAAAAGAAAAAGAAAACAATGAAGAGCTGATGAACCCTTAAAACCTGATATATTATGAATGAATTGGTTACTATTAATTACAGAATTCTATGCCTATATATAATACATGAACCGGTGGCTTCATGAATAAACAAACCGATTCTCTAAAACTAAACGACATGACTGTTGTAACCCTAAACTAAATAACCGTTTATACCGGTTATGTATTGGACCCAGCCCATATACAATGATGGGTTTACAGATTTCTAATCTAAAATACATAATACAAATATATACTTAACATAATTTGGCCCATTGACATTATCTTCCAACAGGCCGTGGTGATGGTGGTGGCATAGTGCTAGATGGTGGTGGTGGAATGGTTGCAATGGTGTTCTTCGTTGGAGAAAATGACTTGGTGGAAATGTATATAAAATGGCACAAATGCAGCAAAAAAAGGGGTAATAAAAAAAGAAAAAAAAAACAAAAACAA
This sequence comes from Chrysanthemum seticuspe, assembly GCA_019973895.1. Lineage (NCBI taxonomy): Eukaryota > Viridiplantae > Streptophyta > Magnoliopsida > Asterales > Asteraceae > Chrysanthemum > Chrysanthemum seticuspe. The sequence continues at coordinate 308,449,788 of BPTQ01000004.1, forward strand.
AAACTGTGTTTACCGGCTAAGAGGGCAACAAGTCATCATATTAGTGATAGTGAGACGAATTTGAAAGCTGGTTATGCGTATCGATAATAAAGTAATTAGTACACTATGTATAAACCAAAACCACCCTCTTATGCATACTTTTCCCTAACTAGTATATCACTATTATAAACCATAGAAAACCTATATAAAACCATAATGAAATAGGATACCCAATTAAAGTATCCTCTATACGTAGCTCTGTTCCATCACGCATGCCTTTTCTTATTTGTTACGAGGCCAGTAAGAATATTGAGAGAGAAGATAATTATATTTAGAAACCTTTGTACTATGTTACTAGCTTAATAATATAGCACCTCGTGGATAAATTTTTTTTCACTAAACATTGTTGTTCTCATGTTTCGTTTGGGTAAATAACCAGTGGTTTAGATTAGTCATATGGTGCATCGGCATAAATCCAGCTTACAACATCAAGTGTATTTATTAAGTTCTACAATATCATCTGATGATGTTTATAGGTATGGAAGTGAAATGTTATGTTTTAACCTGTACTTCATATATAACAGGTTGTTGAATTGAAATCAGCACTTTAATTACAATGAACACAAAAAATATGAACTATAAATAGTAATATATAAACGCAATTGTTATCATTTTTACATAGGTATCAGATATTCACCAAGCTCGATCAGACATCTGGAAACTATCCAGGTCCTATGGTTTATAGAGGTTGGTCTGTTAACGCCTGCTACCAAAGTGGGCTCACCTTATCAGCAATGTTAGCTATAAGATGAGCAGGTTTATTGAGTACACCAATTTAGTTTAAACTCAACAGAATAACAATTGACTAATCTCTTAGAACAACCGCTCCATAAATTTGTTAGATCTTCCCATGTTACATTATCTTTAGTTGAACACCTTTGAGGGAAGGGGTTTTATTTTCCATCATCTTTATCACAAATTTCTTGTAGACTTTGTCTTTCAACGGCTTTTCTCTGTATTCATTTACATAAACATGATAGCAAATAGAAAAAAAATGCATTGAAAAATTGCAAGTAGTGTAGCATTGATAATGTCTTAGAATGTTAAATGAACAATTTACTTTTATGTTTAAGTTGTTATGGGTCATATGGGTCAATAAGGCAACATGTAATGGGTTGGGTTGAAACTTAACCCAAACAGCCTTTTAGATAGTTTGTTATTTTAGTTTGGCAGTTAAGATATTTGGCAGTTAGAGTCGGTTACATATGAAACGACACAATGGTTGACATCTATAGTCATGTCGTTTCATAACCTATATATAGGATAGATTGAGTCAAATGTAAAAAAGTCTCAACATTCATTCATCAATAGAACAGTGTTTACATTATTCAATTTCTACACATACTTTTCAGTCTCACATACACATGAATCAATGGTTAATTACAAGCACGTATTGCAAAGGAATTGGCTCGAGTTTAGGCCTGTGAATAGATACCAACAAGTACTCCCCAAACTTTCCATCTGAATGTTTTGTAAACATTAGTTTTAGTACGTGGCATGTTTGGTACGGTGGAATGGAAACCCAAGAAAGGAAAGAGGAGCACCTTCCCGTGTTTGTTAGTCGCTAAGAATGGAAACAAGGTCTTACCTTTCCATTCCCACGAATGTATTTTCATTCCTTAAAGAAAAGTGAAGAAAGGCTGAGAATGTGAATTAACAAATGAGTCATTCTCTCTGCCCATTCTCCAGGATTCAAAAGACCTTGTCAAAAAAGGGAAAATACCTAGTTGTGTCACGTGCAACGCACATTCAATCAAAAGAAATTTATTGACCTGACCCTCTTGGGGGCTGCAATCTCTCAGAAACTATATCATCATCATCGGTTCTGTGTTTTTGCGAAAGTGAAATTAATCCAGAACTAAGGTAATTCATATTCTTCATAGTTCTTCATCTATACAAATCTATACTTATAATCAAGCCCTAACTCATTAGGTCTTTTGTGACCTTGTGATCGAATGGGAAGTTTCTTCAGTTGTTCGTAAACCTCTAAGCACTCTGATTACATTCTTAATCTAGGGTTTTGTTATTATAATTTAAAATAATCAGTTTCTTTGGTAAAATTATATAAGGAGTTACTTATCAGTTTGAAAGTAGTGAATTGGTGATCCGTTGTTGTTCATTCAACTATATATGATTCTCGTGTTCGATGTTGAGTTGTTGATCCTCTTATCCTTTAACTAAATATTCTCGATTCACCCGCGAGTTATCATCTTTTTCTGTCAATTACAGCTTGCATAATTAACTTATTATGTACATATGATTATTTATTTATTTATGCATCACTGGTTTCTTATATGCAATATATGTGGTGGTTTTCAAAAGTTCTGAGGTTACCATTTAGTGGGATTAACGTTAATATGTGCAGAATGCCAATTGCAGGTGAATATATTATATATATTTGATGCAGCAACCTATGTGTCAAAAGTAGGATAACTAAGCTCATTATCTAACAACAAATGGGGTGTTAGTTTTAAGCAAATGAAAAGTAACACGTACTCAGAGGAGCGACATCAGAAATTACTCCAACATGTAAAGTCGTTCGGGACTTCGGGTCATCTGGAACGCAGGTCTACAATGCTAACCAACTTTAGGACGTTCAACGTGTTTCAAGAAGTGTCATATTTTAGCTGAAAGGGGCTATTAGACAAACATTTTATTTGATCAAGCCATGATTCGGATTATATCTTTGCTGTAACATCTACTTGTAATGTTGTAGTGTTTGTGAAGTCTATTTTACAAAAAGGTGATATATGCTGGTATTTTTTATAGTTTTTGTTTTAATTTAAAAGACAATATCCATCAAAATTAGTATACTCGATCTTGTTACACTAGTAGGTTGCTTTAAGATAAAAATATTTTGATATGATAGTTAAACCATATTAGCATGAATGATTATGTGACTCATTAACAAAACAAAGAAGTCAATTTATATCTATGGAATTGATGTCGGTCGTATCAAACAAAGGAATCAACTCTCCGTTCCATTCTGGCAATTCATTCCATGCATTTTCCAAACAGTGGAGTCCTTTCTCATTTCTTTGAGTTATTCTCTTTCTCTGTCATTCCATTCTCAACTGCTTTTCCATTCTCTGCGATTCAGTCGTACCAAACGTCCCCGAATCATCAACGTCAATGATCAACGGGACTACAAAATTACGACTGTATGTCAAACTCGCTTGATAAATTGAATGCTTCCCTCATCTTAAGAAATAACAAGTGGTCAATACAATTGTCCAACCTCATTGTAAGCTTAACTTTCACGGGAACAATGGCTGGAAATGAGAAAATTGGAATTGTTTCACCCTGGTAACAGAAAAAAAGTAATTTTGGAGCATAAACTTATATCTTGATTTTCCTGTGTTCCCTCGAATGCAGGGTTAGTCTCTTCAATGAAACACATTTAATATCTACGCTATCCTGACACCACTTTATTCGAAGGTACAACTTTTCTAAGTACTGAAATTTGGAATTAATCATGTCGAAAAATGTATCATACATGGTCATACCACCCAAACTTAGCTCTGTCACTCTTCCTAATGAATCAATGTTGAACGGTAAAGGCTTCAACGACGTCTGAACTGAATGGTATAAAAATAAGCGAAGACTTGGGGCATCATCAATTTCCAGAATATCCATTTTTTCCATTGAAGTTATATAGAATTCGTGAAGACAAAGCACATTCTTAACCTTTATTGTCTTCACACTATTGTGAAAGAATAGGCCTATCTTGGATTCAACCACGGCTAATCGTGTCATTTTCCATACCAATCAGTAATTCAATTTTGCTTTATATGATTAACTTATAAATATTAAGTATAAAATCGTTCCTACAGTTATAGTGCATGTCACCTTTCACCCAAAACATACATTCTTTGATTTAATGTTTTTTTTGTTTCTTTCTAATATATACCTGAATTAAGAAAATAGTCAATATGTCTCACATTACGACAAGTGTGGATATATACTCAAACACAAACACATAAAATAGCTGGTAAAATCAATAAATCTCAAGCACCATTATTGTCCATCGGAAAAATAAGAAGGTTATGAAAGAAGCACAAATAAGATAAAATAATTTATTGAAAAAGATAAACAGTAAATCCTATAATTGATCGGAATTGATAACAAGGCCTGCCTGAGGAGATCACCAATTTAGTTTGAAATCAACCGTATATGGGTTAGCCAGAAGTAATTTGTCATGAATAGTAATCCAAGAAGTTGTTAGGGATTCCCATTCGCCATTAAGTGGATTTTTTATTTCAACATCTTTCGGATAATCCTGCCAATACTTCAACACCTCACTTACCATTAGCTTGAAGGGGTATTTTTTCCTGTCTACGCAGAGACTAACATAATTGGGATGGCAGACTGAAAAGAATACATCAAAAAATGTGTGCTTTAACCAAGGGACGTTAAAATGCATCAAATCAAGGGATAGCTGTTGTATGTTCTTAGCCGGAAACGAGAGGTTTCTTCTCAGATCATCAAAAACTAGCACTAAATCACCATAACTACGAAATTTTAGATTAAAGTGAAACTTGGTTGGTAAATTGAGAACTTCACTCATATTAAGAAAGAATGAATGATCAGCCATCTTTGTGAATGTCAGTATAATAGAAATGTTCTCTGGAGTGATGGTTGTAAACAAGAGACCTGCAATATTGTTCCAGCCACCATAACAGAAATACAGTAATTTTGGAGCGTTGACTTGAATGTAGACTGGCCTCGCTTTCACCAACGACTTTAGGGTCATTCTCTTCAATGAAACAGATGTGATATCCAAGTTTCCAGGCTGAGAATACCTCATATCTAACGTCAAACTCTCAAGAAAAGGTAATTTTGATTCGATTATGTGAAAAATTGAAGCATCTATGACCACACCATCCAAATATAATTCGGTTATGCTTCCTAATGAACAAATGTTGAATGGTGGAGGCTTCTTTCGTATCTCCAACGATGAGTCATAAGAAAATATATTCAGACTTGGAACATCAATGATTTCAAAAACATCGTTTTGTCCTCCTGAGTAAAATTTAACTTCGCGAAGACAACGGAGATTGTTAATCTTAATGGTCTTTATGCCCTCGTAGCAGAAAAGGCTTATCTTCTCAAGTAACGTACAAGTAGACAATAACTTGTGAAGTAACTCTTCACTTATTCTCACGCGGAGCAGCTCCAGTACTCGTAGGGACACACAGTTCACATGGTTAAGATTGTCACTGATCCAAAGGGGATTAAACTTTAAGGTATCATGTTTTACACTTATGGTAATTAGGTTTCCACTAGAGAATATCTCACTAGTCAACAAAAACCAAAGATCCCAATACCTGATTGTAAGGTAAAGCTCCTTGAGACTAATTTTGGAAGCTACAAAATGAACCCATTTCTCAGCAAGAAAAGCTAACTCCTGGTTCTTGATGTTGATTGTAAGATCAATGCTCTCTATTGGTATGTTATCCTTGTGATACCTCACCAGGGTGCGATTTATAACATTTTTGTAGTTTCTTTCTTGTTCCTCAGAAAGCCATGTCGTATCAAGAAACCGGAGAGTAGGGATGGTGGACCATGCTTGTAGCCATGACTTGGACAAGACGCATAGACGAGCACAATCTTTTACCGGCAACAACGATTGTAAATGTTGGAACAGATATGAAATATCTTCTAACTGGAAGCTTTTCCTCATTCTTTTCTCAATCTGCGAGCACCACAAGAAAGCGTTATAATTAATGAATTATAGCTCATTCAAATCAACAAAATACTTTTACAGATAAAAGTATGAACACTTCTCTTTTAACCGCGAAGAAATTTATATAAAAGTAACTAGCAAGAAGCTAGATATTTTAAAACAGAAATTAAAATACAAAGCTTAAAACACGAGCACGTCTAATCAACAACTACACTCGAACATCTTCCAAAGAAAAACCACCACGAAACAGAACCTAAAACAACATGCACCTCTAATAACAACACCCTAACACCATCTGAAATGACATAAAGACAACTCCCGTAAAAATTTATGAACACAGTAAAGCCATAGCAATAAGCCAAATTAATCACATGAGATTCTGAAAAGTTAATTCCAAAACTTTATATCTTTATGATTCGTTACATAATTTCCATTAAGATTACCTCAAATTCTTTCATCTCTAGCACTTTGTTTCAAGTCACTGATTGATTTAGAGTTTTACTCTACCATGTTGATTGCTGAACCATCCTTGATGCGATAAATCATCGATTTATATCAATTATTGGCTGTGAATTGTGTGATATTAACCAAATCTTAACTCTTAATTATTATCTATTTACATCAAAGTCCCCTCTAGTATCAGTTTTGACAAAATTGTTACCCTATACATTATGCAAGATTATTTAATTTGATCACAACTTATTTTAGGGGTCTTACAAAAAATATGAGGCTGTTTCATATGAAATCCAATGTAATACTTTGATTCTTCTAATAAAAAAGTGTTATATTTGAGTACATAGCCTCAATTCATTATGCTTGTCATATTTGGGATAGAAAAGAATTTGGAAGTATTTGCTATAAGAGAGCGTTAACTCATATCAAATACTTGTCAAGTTTAACAAATGTACGTTGTTAAAATGACTAAGGCTCGCGTAGTGATTGGTATATTGTAATGAAAGTGAGAATGGAAAGCATCATTACAACAAATTCAAGAACTTGTTTGTCTGCAAATTGCAATTATAGATTAAATGAAATGAATCATTTATAATAACTTGCTACACTAAAAACCACTATTTTTATTCATTAACAGCGGCCTTTTTTTTTCATCATTGCATCTTAGAATGGAATGATATCAAGAATACACAAAAAACCATTTTTTAACTACTTGCTATAACAAAAATACTTTGTATAATCAAGTTAACGGAGCCATTTCTTTTTAATTCAATTTCATGATACCATGTCAATTAACCAAGCATGATTAATAAAACTAAACCAATGAATCATTCCATTTCATCATATATTCCATTACAACGTTCATTTCATTCATTTGTTACTTCATTATTCTACATAACGAACGTTTCAAGCTATAACAAAATCTATATCCTACACCTTTAATGTTAATCCAAAAGTCGTGTAATTTCGTTAACCCATTCGTATATATCTATCTCTCTTACAACCTAGTTTTGAAACACTGTTAAATTTTGTATAAGTAAATTTGTAAGTTTACTTTTCCGGTGGAAATGATATAACTAATCTCTACTATATATAAAGAAAAATAATTTTTTAATTACTTATAAAATGAAAAAAAAAATGATTTACTAATACTAGTCTGGTATCCGCGCATTCCGGCGGCAGGTACCTGCATAACTAATTTTCTAGTGAGTACATGTCTTTCGATAGTACATTTTAACAAGCAACCGATTTTATTACGAATGGTGAAGATTTTCAGCGGAAATAGCTTTTAGAGTTAGTTATGGAGGAAAACTTGTAGAGAAATAATTGAGTAATTTATTTTTGTAGTTGTATTTTTTTCTACAATTCTTTTTAAAATAGCCTCTTATTTTGCGTATTTATATTTATATATAAATAAAAAAAGGTTGAGCAACTGAATCATGACAAATCAATGGATTAGCTAATTTGTTTAGAAATGGCATTATAGTCATTTTATATTGTTGCATAAATAATGTGAAATTTTTTAAGGTAAGTTTAATAATTTTCTTGTTCTAATTTTTCAACAATGCAATCCTTATATTATATCTTTATCTTTATCTTTACTATCTAAAATGGAAAAATGGTCAAAGGGGAAAAGTGAAAACTTGAATATTGAATATTGAAAGTCAAAAACTTAAACTTTGGTCAACATTGAAAGTGAAAAACTTAAACTTTGGTCAACATTGAAAGTGGCTGGCGTTTTGAAAGTGGAAGTGGAAAACCAATTTGAACGTCATTGTGGCTGGCGTTTTGCAATGTAGATTTGGAAACTTTGACTATCATTTTCAAATCAAATAATTCAATCAGGGAAACTTAAATTTTTTAAGGAAACATTGAAAAAACTTTGAATTAGTATACGTTCAAACATTGAAACAAGGAAATAGCATACGTTCAAACATTGAAAGAAGAAAACTATTAAAATTGCATGGCAACTTTGAATTAGTACTACATATGGCAATTGCTCTATTAAAATTAACTACTAATTGGCAATTGCTCTACTAATCACACGAATTAACATATTCTAAATCAAATTAGCATTCACTCTAAATATAGGAATGATTTGATATAGTGTATTTCATTGTCTATATAAAGATATGCAAATGAAAAATCAAACCACACTTATTGTTTTTCTTGATTAATACTTTTCTTTCCAGAAGACTAATTGTTTTCTATTTTTTATAGATTGATATAGCATTTGATGAATTACCATGGAACATATGTGTCATAAAAGTTAATACAAATGAAGGTACGTTCTAAGAGTTGTTCTTTCTTAATCTTCTCTTATTATGTTGCCATACATATTGTTTCGCTATTAGTATTTCGATATCTCAAGACGTATGTATATATCAATATACTTGGAGATGGTGTAGACATCGTGCAGTGATAAGAAAGATGATTGGCGGTAACAAAGAACATGTTACAGAGAGAGTGGATCTATCATATACCTCCAAACACTCTAACCCATGAGTTATACCCATGTTTAATGTATCATTTTTGCATTGTAGCGTTGTTTAGTGTTGAAGAACAAGCAGTGGAACGCCCTAGCATGAATCAACTCAATCAAGTCGTTCAAATCTTAACAAAGCTTGCCAAAGAGGTCAAATACAAACACGGTCGAGAGTTGGTTGCTTCCTCCAGCATGAGGTTTACCTCTTGTGAGATCACCATCACCGGCCATCATGGAATCACCCATAAGTGTTTCAAATGACGTAACTGAAGAAAACCAACTCCGTGATCTTTTAGGCATGTGTAAAAAAATGTTGGGATTACAGAATTATTGAATCTTGGTTCTTTTTCTTTTTTGTGTTATTTTGAATGAAATTGTATGGCAACTTTAACAACTATTGCATGTCAACTTTTTTGTGTTATCTTAGTTCTTTTTCATATGCATGGCAAATTCAACAACTATTTAATTTAATGTAATTCATATTGATTCATATTACTTCCTTTTATGGAAATTGGCATAAATCTAATTAGCATATAGCACATTATTAAGTCAACCATTGATGTTAAACACTTTGACAGCAATATAGCATTCATTTTACGATGCAATGGTTTGATTCATATTGCTTCGTTCTATGCATGGCAATGAAAATTAGCATAAATCTATATAGCATATAGCACATTATTAAGTCAACCATTGAGGTTAAACACTTGACAGCAAATTAGCATTCACATTACCATGCAGTGGTTGACTTAATATAAATATGGAAAAAAAATCAAATTAGCATTCACTCTATATATATGAATGGTTTGATATAGTGTATTCTATTGCCTATGTAAAGAAATGCAAATGAAAATTTAAACCCAAATTACTAATCGGTTGAAATAAATGAAAATAAAAAAATAAAGAAATGTTGATGATGATGTTGAGATTAGAATTGCTTTGCTTCGTGGTTGTTCATGTTTGCTTCGTTCTTGTTCCTATTTGCTTCATCTTATATTATTGTTTACTTCGTTCTTGTAACCGTGAATGACATAAACATTTTGAAAGGTATCAGTGAAACCAGTAAAAGAGTTCGGTCAAGGAGGCGTCTACACCTCAAATGTAGTGTGTCAAGAAGTTTTACACTGCGAGTAACGTGCATTGTTAGTTATTATTTTCAGTTTCAATAAATGTTTTTATATGTTCTTTTATGCATGCTAAGAATGTATGCTTGATCGAGTTGAATTATCGCATGTTACAACCGTTTGATATTACATTTTGATATTTTCACGTTCTATTTTGAATGTGACATGAATTGAAACACTTACCACAATATCACACTTCGTTAATTTTCTGCCGTTAGGATTTTCCTTTGCTATGCACAGGTACTCGCCTAGTGTAGTATATATGGATATTTGTACTTAAATATGATGTTTTTGTGCACGGAATAACTAATATAGTTGGTTACTGTTGGATTGGTTAATCGCCCAGCAGCAGGGTAAGATAATCAGTAGCAATGCAATACCATTAGGTGGTTACCGGATATCACTTGAAATCGTGTTATCACTTTCCAAAGTAAACTATTCGACCCTATGCCAGGGTTACACGAATATCTACTTGGGATAAGACCAAATGTTAGTTTTTGAATTAGGCACAATCAATAACCCTTGCGCATATAAGTGTTTTTGCTTTCTGTTTGTTTCTCCTGGTTTTGTTCTATCTCTTCATGCTGATAAAGTCGTTCTCTATATATAGTAGAGAACACTCACTCCTAGTCAATGGACTTTATGAGTAATTAACGGCCAATTAATCACCCATAATAAGCCTCCATTATCATAGGAATAGTGGTTACATGACCAATTAAACGTGGTCATAAAGCAGTCATAACAGCCACTTGAATGAGTCAAAGCTGTTACAAATTAATCGCTGCAACACTACCAGTAGGAACCATTACACTAGCAGCAGGAACCACAACACTACTAGTAGGAACCATCAGTTACTACACTAGCAGTAGTAACCAATACACTAGCAGCAGGAACCAATACACTACTAGTAGGAACTATCAGTTACTACACTAGCAGTAGTAACCAATACACTAGCAGTACTAACCAGTGCTGAGTCAGGGTGTTCAGGGACCTCATGGGTGTACACTCCGTACCTCCTTACCCAAAACCAGGTGTGAACTAATCCCACAAGTGCACTAAATTTTCCAACAATCCTCCACAAATTTAGTTCACTTCATTTGCATGAAAAACAAACATTAAACAAAACATGTGCATAAACGAAAATATCCTGAGGATTGAATTTCCATCTAAGTAAATTATACGTTCAAATATTCAAGAATCAGGGTGTTCTAAAAATTGAACCCTTCAACCCATTTGAATACCTGAAGATAAGATACACACAAGTTTTCAAACACTTAAACGCTCCTGACACTTTACAAGCCATGTGTCCATATCCAAATTCATAAATGTTGTAAGAGCCAAAAGTTCAAAAGCTCCCTGAAGCGGCAAAACTTCAACATTTACATAGGTGGTTCCTCTTTATTCATGCTCCTGCCAAACACTTTTTCAAAGAAAATTAACCATTAAGAAGTAAAGACTCCATCCTCCTTTCAGCAGGTTATGAGCACACCTTGGGATGTAAATAAAACATGTGCTCCAGTCCACTGAATGTTCAGCTTTCCACATTGAACTCAGCTCACAAGTTTCCTTAGGAGGGAGTTGGGTGTCTTAGCATTCAGTGACTAAGTTGGACTTAAACTCATCCTTTTAGCAGACTTTAAAACCAAGTCTCTAGCCAATCCTTTCGTCAAGTGATCAGCTAAATTTTGTTGAGATCTAACAAAATCTATAGATACCACCCCATTCATGATAAGCTCACGAATCATGCTATGTCTGACACCTGAGTGTCTGGACTTCCAATTGTACATCTGACTATAAGCCTTTGCCAATGTAGTTGCACTATCACAACTGATAGAAATAGGTGTTATAGGTTTAGGCCACAATGGAATCTCAAGAAGCAAGTTTTTCAACCATTCAGCTTCTTTACCAGCACTAGTAGACGAATTGTCTTCAGTGTTACTGATCCAACTTGCATCAGTGTATCCTTCCAATACTAAAGGATAACCAATATAAGAGAGACTATAGTCCATAGTTCCCTTCAGATACATCAGTACCCTCTGAATTGCTTGCCAGTGATGAGCACTAGGATTACTAGTATACCTGCTCAATTTACCCACTACAAAAGCAATATCAGGTCTTGTACAAGTCATGGCATACATCAGGCAACCAATTACCCTAGAATACTCAAGTTGAGATACAGCCTTGCCATTATTAGGTATCAGCTTCTCACAAGTATCCATAGGTGTACTCACTGGAGTACAATCAAAGTAATTGAATTTCCTTAACACCTTTTCAATATAAAGAGACTGAGAGATAGAAATTCTTTTACTTTCATGTTTAATCCTTATACCAAGGATAACATCAGCCTCCCCCATGTCCTTTATGAAGAACCTTGATGACAAAAATTCCTTTGTCAAGTCAACCTGATTTTGGTCAGTGACAAAGATCAACATGTCATCAACATAGACAAATGATGACTCCTTTACCAGATTCATCAAATTTGCTATATACACATTTGTCAGACTGGTTAAGTAAATAACCATTAGACAAAACCACTTCATCAAATTGTTGATGCCATTGCTTAGGTGTATGCTTTAGTCCATAAAGAGACTTAATCAGTTTACACACCTTGTTTTCATTGCCAGGCAAGATGAAGCCCTGAGGTTGGTTCATATAAACCTCCTCATCCAATTCACCATTTAAAAAAGTTGTTTTCACATCCATCTGATGAATAATCAGATTGTGAATTAATGCCAAAGCAATCAACAATCTTATGGTACTGATACGAGCTACAGGAGCATAAGTATCAAAATAGTCTATTCCTGACTTTTGTTTAAAGCCCTGAATGACTAGTCTAGCCTTGAACATTTCAATCGTTTCATCTACCTTCATTTTCTTTTTGAAAATCCATTTGCAACCCAGGGGTTTGCAACCTGGTGGTAGATCAACCAACACCCAAGTGTTGTTGCCCATGATGGAATCCATCTCATCATTAATTGCTGTTTGTGTAATAATCCTATAATACTGCCTTCTAAAACTGAAAAGTCCAAATACATCGAGCTAACTCAACATACCTCGTCTATGGTCTCGAAATGATGCAAAGGTCAAGTTCTAAAGTTTACAAGCTACCGGCACACTCATAATTTGGTGGATTTGGGGTAAAATATTGGAAACGGATAAGGCTAATCTCACCATGTAATATCAAGGGTTGTATGTGCTCAGCTAAGGTCTAATCTAGTTAGGTTCGGAAAAACATGTCAAAAATTTAAAAATGGCATAATTTTTCAAAATAAACTAGAAAAATGAGGGCGAAATAAAGTTTCAAGAGATAATTCTACTCCCGTCCCCCCACTTGAATTGTACAAAGTCCCTTTTGTACTAGGCATTAAAATAAAGGTGAAGAGAAAGGTAGAATTAGAGCGAGAACTTCCCTGAAATTTAGTCCAAAAAGAAGAAGGCCCACGAGAAAGGATCGTGCCTTCGTTTAAGCGTCATGAACAAACTTCAATCCCTGAAATCACAATACCGACAAGCATAATTCTAAAAAGAAAAAAATAAAATGAAAAACAAACCTAACTCACTTTCGTAGGAATCACGGTTGCATTTAGCGAATGCAACAAGCCTTTTAAACCACTTGGTGTCCCAAGTGGACAAGTGAAGTCTCGTGAGGGTTTACAGGGAACACACCCACAAAGTTCATTTAAAAACTAATACAAGGTTATTGTGTTTTAAAATGAAAGAATTAAAGCAGAGGAGAGTTACGTCGTAACTGGAAAAACCTGGTATGAGTAGTGAAGCGAATAGTTACGGCGTAACCACTGAGATGGTATTACGCCGTAATTGGTAATGCGTCAAGAATTCTGCTACTAAAATGTTGGTTACGGCGTAATCACCAAGATGAGTTACGCCGTAACTCTGTTCAGATCAGCAACTGCAACAGTAATTACTTCATTGTCTCCTGCAAAAATGGTTAGAAAACACAAAACCCAACAGAAATGAAATAAAAACAAAAGAAAGGGATAATTCGGGTTGTCTCCTGATAAGGTTTTAAAAGGTACCATTTTGAGGGGTCGTTTAAGTCCTTATTTGATCACTTTTGTATCCGTTATTGCTTAATATCGTTCCTTTTCACTTTTTAGGTCTCTTGAAGGCAAAATGTTGGAATGGCACTTATTTGGACGAAAAGGCGCGAATATATGAAGAAAATGGCCAAAGTCAGAATCGAGACACTCAAAGCTGCTGAAAAAAGAAGGCGATGGCGTTAGGTGTTAATTGCGACGCCGTCGGAGGATTTTTGTGACGATACAGTAGCCAAATACCCTATTTTCAAGTGACAACGTCGGGCTTTAAAAGAGTAGGCCGTTGCTACTCAGACGACCTAGATGCAACCCAGACGACGTCAGAAGCTGAAGAGGACGGCGTCACAGACATAAGGTGACGTCGTCGCAAGGTTAACGTGGCCAAGACGAAACCCTAATGACGGCGACACGACGGCGTCACGAAACATAAGGTGACGCCGTCGCATATGTAATCTTATATATAGAATCCGAATTTTTCAGTTTTAAAGGGAGTCTTTTGGAGTGAAAACCTAAAACCGAACCTAAGGTGTCTTATACAGTATTTTAGGGTTTTAAACCCTATCTTACATCAAGATAAGTATTTACTTCATTAATTCAATTATGTCTTTGATTATTTGTGTGTATGCTTGCATGTTCTCCATGTCCGGCTAATTTATTTGTGTGTTTGCTTAGGAAGTATGAAACTCAATTATTGAATATTGATTGGTTGTTTCTTATCTTAGTTGATTAATGATCTAGTAATGCGATAGGTCATTCGTTGTGTACTTAATGCTTGATTCATCTTTGTGAACCTTAGAATATGATTACCTGAGTAGTTGTAGGCTAAATTATCCAAAGAGTGCCTTAGAGTAAGAGTTTATCATCCCTAGTGGGTTTTGTAGACGAGACCCTTCGGTAAGTTCAAAGAGTTAGGGAGAAACGCATACCCTACAACTTTAGACACACAACGCGATTAAGAATAAGGACGTGACAATTCAACCATCAATAGGAGATAATTAAGGAGTAATAAAACCTAAGTAAACACATCTTTAACTTATCATACGAGCACACAACAATAAACATAGACTATCCTTAGCTTAGTTAATTAGATAAGTAGCGTAGTCGGTAGAAATACCAACCCCCAAATCCAAACCCCGAGATTCGCACCTTTCCATTTCATAAAATATAAAAATACAAAAATAATCATCCCTCACCTTTAGACTTAAATCGACATACACTTCAGCCTAACGACACTATTCCCCTAGAGAACGATATCAATACCCGTGGCTTACCCTAATTACTACACTACAACGATTAGGTTCACTGCCTAGGGTGTTATAAAACTTGCTCGAAGAAAAGGAAGTTCCTTTGACCCCGAACGACGCGTGTAGCGTTATCAAGTTTTTGGCGCCGCTGCCGGGGAATAGTTATTGTTTAGGCTTGATTTATATCTCGTTTAGGTCTACTCACAAGATTCCTATCAAGTAAGATTTTTTCTTTTTATTAGCTTCCTTGTAGTCTATCCCCCTTCTTTGTGTTTGTGTTCGTAAAACCCTTTTCATTTGTCGCTATGGCAAGTGAAGTTGCATTTGAATCATTAACAAATGAGGAACAATTGAATTTTGCAGATTGGTTTAGTTTTTATTGTTCTGATAAATTTGTGAGTGATCTTAAAGATATCCAAAAGAACAAGGGTGTAAGATTGGATGGATTTGATATATTTTGTGTTTGTGTAGCTTCTATTCAACGATCGTTGTCAAGATCAACTCCTTTTAGTGACACCATCTTTAGAATTTTTCAGAAAAGCCTCCTATGCATAAACCTTCAGTTGTTACAACTTGAGGAAATGGATAAGAAGGATTTATCTAACCTTAGGAATCATGATCAAAAAGACCTAGTTTTTAAGAACATGAAACCTAAACCCAAACAAGATTGTGAGATGGTTGAAGCTAAAGTACCTAGTTGCATGTGTTGGATAGATTTCAAACATTTAGGAGATCTAGATATAATGGAGAAAAAGGTGGAAACTCCAAGCCCACAAGCCCTACCATCACTTGAGGAACACACATCACCTATAACTTACCCGGAAGAAGTAGAAGAGACTATAGGAGCCCCAATTGATAGAGAACCTTTGGACCAAACGCCATTAGAGAATGTAGGTTTAGATGCTTGTTGTCGTGACCTCTCTCTTAGTCCTTGGGAAGTTCCTAATTTTGATGAACCGGAGCCTCAACCAAAAACCTTACCCAATGTTCCGTCTTTAGATGTGAATCTTGGAATTGAATTAGGCCCCAATCCACCCATCAAAATAAATAGTCCGGGTAGTTGCTTGATAAAGGTGGTAGATTCTAGGCCATGTAGAGTGGAAGCTAATATAGGAGTAACCCATGACCTTACACACTTATATCACCCATTCATGGTTGATAACAAGAAACACTATGGGTTTAAACTGGGTTTATTAGGTCAAGATGGATCCTTAACTAAGAATCTTTTGAAGTTGATTGAAGATGATCCATTTTTAGGAGGGAGATTTGATTCACCCGCTACACCAATAGACTTAGGTAAGGTTATAATGAATGAAGCACACTCCTTTGAGCATATAAATCACCCATCACCCTCTCCTCACGTAGCAAATTTCCACCCTAAGGGTGTGTATTGCTACTATCACCCGCACTTAAACTTAAGTGTAGGAAAAACTTCCCCTTTATCTGTTAAATAAGGGTACAGTCAGGCTCGTGACTCGAACAAAAACAAGCGCTTCTTGGGAGGCAACCCATGTGTATTTGTTTTTCATTTTCATTTGTGTGTCGTATATCTTTTATTAATTGTTTATTCTCATGTTTGAATTTGTAAAAATGCTTTATTTTGTCTTTAACCTCGTCTTAATTACATATAAAGGTATTTTACATAAGGGATAAGTGTAGGGAGGATTACACACGTTTTCAAAAGAAACGTGAACATGAGAATTACAATTATTTAAAAGATATATATGTGTGTTTGTTAGAGTCAAATGCTTGTATCGAGTCATAATGGATGTTTTGCAGGAATTTTTCCAGATTCTAAAGATATAAATTTTCCAGAATTTTTTTAGAAAATCGCAGACCAGTTTCTGTCAGGATAACCTGACGGCGTCAGGATCACAACCTGACGGCGTCAGGAGGAGTAGAAACTGCTTACTACTTTTTCTCGTTTTCTGTGTTACTTATAAATTTTTGGAATTTTCCAAGTCTTATTTTTCTGGAAAATCTGCAAACTTCCATTCCACAAGCATTATATCCTATTTAAGGCTGGAATTACATCTTGTTGAGATTTTTGTTTGTTCGGTTTGATGCGTTGGGTTGTTTGTTTTCTTCAAGTGTGCAGGTTTAATTTACCAAGAAGAAGATACATAAGATGAGAAGAAGCTTTTAACGCTAACGTTCTTCTTGGAAAGAATTTAACCACCACTTTACACGGATCCTACCGAGCTAATCAGGGGAGTATTAGTTTCTTTCGTTTTTGATTACCTTCTTTTATCATAACTTTGATACTTTCGGGGAACATTGGGGACAATGTTCAGTTTAAGTGTAGGGAGGGAAAATAAAACGGGAACTTTGAAACTATACTTATCCTTGATTATTTGCTTTGTTCAATTGTGATTGTGTAATAAACCATGAGAGTATGTCGGTTAGGGTAATTTTGGCACCAAATTTAAAATTTTTCATGACATATAGGAGTGGGCCATTAGTCTTAACAAAAGCGTCTCACGGATAGGAAGCTATATGACTAGCACAAAAACCCTTTACCACCCAAATTCCACCAAAAATGTGAGGATCGCCCTTAGATTAGTAGGAATTAAAGCATTCATCTTTAATGCTTAGAGTGTGAACCGGTAGTATATTAGATTCTAGAACTTGTTTTGTGATGCATTCCGAGATCGCAAGTGAGACTACACTTGTGTAGTTAGGAATAACTAAATGATA
>BPTQ01000004.1:308467673-308520173 GCA_019973895.1 Chrysanthemum seticuspe
GGCCGCGAATAAGAAATTGACCGCTGAGCTTGAGAGTTACAAGGAGCACGCCAAAGCCTTTGAATTTCATACAAACAAACTTTCAGAATTAGAAATTGGTTATCGAGATTCTGTTTTAAGAGAAAAACAATTGCAACTCAAGTATGACACACTTGATGTGAATTTGAACTTGAAAATAAAATCTTTAAACAAGGAAATTTCTGATCTTAAAAACCATCTTTCTAAACAACAAGAAACTTATTCTGATCTTGAAAAAGAGAAGAAGCAGTTGATTGCTGATTTTTCAAAAAGAGAAGATTCTCTTCTTGATGAAATTCTTGATAAAACTGAGATGATCAAAAAGTTGGAAAATTTGCTTGTTACAACGGGTCATTCAGCCAAATCAACTAATATGCTGATTAATCAAGTAAATCCGTATTTTCATATAACTCAAAAAATGGCCCTTGGTAACACACCTCCTTGTTTCCTCAAGAAAGCTCAGAAATCTCATAATGTGTTGAACGATGGAAAACCTTTGCATGAACCCATAATTGTTCATGATTCTCCTGAAACGTTAGAACTATCTGAGGAGAGTAGATCAAAAATGAAACAAAAGAATCCAGATCTTAAACCAATTGATTATAACAAATGGAACAAAATTAATGGAATTACTTTTGTTAATCAAAAAGAAAAGTCAAAGTTTTCCATCACACCAAGTGTTTCAAACAAAGTGTCAACACCAGTTTCAAAACCAGTCTCAACTCCTGTAGTTGTCTCAAAATCTCTTTCGAAAATCGAACAAATGTCTTCAAACAATCCTTTTAACACAAGTGATACTAGAAGCATTTTAGATGACGTTAAAACTAGAATTGGGTATCTTCAAGAGACTGTCAAGTCTAAAACCAATATTACAACTAACATCTGGTTTACTCGTCATGATGACGAAACAAAAGAGTTTTTTAAAACCCAAATTGCCCCTCCGTTAACTGCCATAAGTGCAAGGGTAATTCATGTTGAACAAGCACTTTTGAAAGAAACAGCCGACTTTGTCAAGGACCATAAATCCCTGGTAAAGCAAGCTAATGACAGTTTTGAACACATCAAAGTTTTGGAAAATTTAAATGATTCTCTCTTCGAAGACGTTATGACTACTGATATTATGTCCATCATTTTACAAACATATTCTGTTGAAGACCATGAAAGACTCCAGTCTGAGACCTCCGCAATTGTTTCAAATATGAAAATGCTCTTGTAAAACTTGAAAAAGAAAACGTGTCCTATTTTAAACAGCTTGATCGAAAAACCAAGGAATGCAAGTATGACAAACTGTCGTATGAGCGTGCCTACAAGGACATGAAAGAGCAAAATGATCTTTTGAGAGCTCAGCTGGAAAGTCTAAAAGGGAAGGCTGTGGATACTAAGTTTGCAAAACCATTGACTGAGGAGAAAACAAATGTTCCTAAACCGGTTTTCAAACCAAAAATGTCTATTTCTCAGTTTCCTCCAAAAGTCAATGAGAAAAATGACTTGTCAAAAACAGTCACTCCACAGACTTTGCCTAGTAAAAAGAGAATTATCAAAGTTTTTGAAAAACCTGTTTTTGAGAAAGAAAAAGTGTTTACACCTGGCATTTCTAGGAATAGTACACGGAATGTGACCAAAAATCCAGTTAAAGAATTTGTCGGTTCTAACGACATGGTCAACAATATTTATCTAGAAGAAGCTAGGAAAAAGGCACAGACTCGAAAAGATGGAATTCTAGGTGCAACATCTAGGGTGACGAATTCTACAAGATTTCAAGGCACTGCTAGTAGTAGTAAACCATTACCTAGGAACACTCTACAAAAGACTAGGGATTGGCTTGCATCTAAGAGTAGTTGCGCAAAAGAAAATGCTATGCCCGTAGAAAACAACACTAGGAATTCTAAGTCTTTTTCGAACAAGAATCAATTTCCAAAAGACTGTAGTGACAAAGTTAAAGCTGCTGTTTTAAACAAGAATATTGAATTTGTCTGTACTACATGTAAAAAATGTGTCTTTTCAGCTAATCATGATGCATGTGCCTTACAATATCTCAAGAAAGATAATTCTCGTGCCAAGGCACAATCCACTAAGACACCAAATAGAAACAAACCCGTTGACAAGATGAACATCAAAAGGAAACCTAATAGGTGGATCTCTTCAGGACGTAGTTTTTCAAAAAATGAGTCTTCCGCTGAATCTGATAAGAAAACAACTCCTAGATCTTACCTTAGGTGGATACCCACGGGCAAAGTTTCCAACAAAGTAGGTCTTAGATGGATTCCCACAGGAAAGATTTTTGATACTTGCACCAACACAGATAATAGTGACAATCATTCGGATACAGAAGTCGAATCCACTACAACCGTTGATAGTGATCACCCTCGCCGTGAGGAAACATGTACTTCTAACACTGTTATTTGTGAAAATTATTCTTCTGTGGATGCAGGTACTTGTAAAAGTGTTGAAGGTTCATATACCCCGTGTGGTAAAGAAGAACTTTATGCCAATTTCGCATGTGGAAATCCTTTTCTAGTTCCACTCTTAACTCAACTTTTACTTGTCCCAACTTAATCTTTTTTCTTCAAATCTTCTTTGTAAATATTTTTTGAAAAACAAAATACAAAATTTGAAAAACCAACAAAAGCAAAATATAAAAATATAAAACTTTCAAAAAATACAAAAACAATAGAAAATCAAAAATCCAAAAATATTCTTCTCACGACATGTCTCTTGTATAATCGATATTCTGTACGTTTCTAGAAATGTCATTCAACAATGATACGGGCATGTACAGATGTTTGAGCGAGAGTTCTTTATATGTTTTCTAAAACATGTCGTTTCTCAAAAAATTTCTTCAAAATAATGGCTTTCGTATACTTCAGTACGAAACCCGAACTTCAAAGAAAGGAAAGTGCTTAACCAATCAAAGGTCTTAAATATTTTTCAAAGCACTATTCCTAAAAACAATGGCTTGTAAGTATTTCCGCTTGCAACCCGAACTTTAAAGAAAGGAAAGTGCTAAGCAAAATCGATTTTCATAAATATCGAGCACTTATCCTAAAACAAATGAAGATAATTCTTCTTCATTATCTTCAAAAGATTTTTTAAATCTTCATCTTGCGTACCATTGATTCGAAAGTTTTTCAAAAAGATTTTCCAAAATCTCTCTCATTTGGTACCAAGATAACTCCCTCTAAACCCTTAATTGATTCTAAATTTTCTGTATGAAAAATATGCTTTCGTTAAAGGGGAGTATAAAACCAGAATTGTTCCAAAATTTCATGCTAAATCAGTTTCTCTCTAAATGCTTTCCGAAAAACATATCTTTTAATCATTTTGTTTCAAAAACATCATGGATATGCTATTTTTGAGGGGGAGAAATGTGATTAAAATGTGATCAAAAAGTTTAATGATCGTTGTTTGAATCTCAAAAGAGCTCGACTCAGACGGAACCAATGAATTGACGGGAATCAAAGTCGGAATCATGTACCATCTCGAGAAACTTTCTATGACTTGACCAGGAAGGGTAATAATTTCAAGCTAGTTCTCTAGTGATGTAAACGTGTCTCGAATCGGTCTTGTTCATTTAAAGTTGATCAATTCAAAAAGTGCAAACTCTACCCTCTCTGTGCAGATTTCAGTTAAAACAATATAAGCACATGTGAAGGGGGAGTGTTTCTGAAAAACAAAACTCTCAAGGTGTTAACAAAATGTTTTGATAATCATAAACACTTTGAGAGATTTTCAAGAAAAAGGTTTTATGGCAACAATAGGACAGTCATGGAGTTATAAGGTGACTAAGGATAGGAAATCAGTCCTATGATCCGCCAGAGCCGGAGGGATCTACCCAAGGACATCACAAATAGTTAGTATTAGAAGTCCTTAGGAATGATTGAAAAAAAAAAAGGAGTAATGTGAGAAAGGAGAAAGAAGGGGTTGAAGAATTAAAAAGAAAAGTAAAAGAAAGGGTGAAAAGAAATAGCCCTCCATATTCAACCTTAGGGCAGAAACCGGGTTCAATTCATCTGCTACTGGTTGTCACTAGATGACACTGGTATTGAAGACCAAGACGTCATGGACCCAGTGACGCACTGCACTAAACCTTCTAGCCACTCAATTCCTCTCAGAAGGGATTTGTTTCATTCTCACTGGGAACCCTACATAATCTATCGACTTTCTCTTAGAGATTGTTGATATTGAAGAAGGAGACCCTCTCCCTAGTCTCCGCTCAGGAAAACCAAAATGCACTATTGAGTCTAGAGCCATGAGATTCATCAAAAGATCTCATAGGAACACATGACATCTCATCGCTTGTTGTTCATCAATAAGGACACAAGTGATATATTCTAGAGTCCTACGCAGGTCTTAGCAATCTGCCAGAACATTTATGAGAAGTTTCACTTCTGTGATCTTCAGTGATTGAATGGAAATTCCTGCCAGGGTCAACATCAAACAGCCCTGACAGCAGGTCACTTCGGTAATTCTCCGTGGATTACGCTTAGTGTGTCTCAAACGGTCTACAGTCATGTGGTGATGCTTCGGTGTACCTCAACGACTCATCTGAACTGTAGGTGTATTTCGGTACATCGCGTTATCTCACTTGTGGGACTCCAGTTCAGGAACGGCCTCTGTGAGAATTAGAGACGTGTTTTCACACTATGCTATTAAACACCCTCGAAATTCAAACTTGTAAGTGCCGGAATCCGCTTATTACTAACCTGTTTTTATGTTTTCTTCTTATGGAAGCTCCGGAGCGGATGGATCGTGCAGAATCGCCACATGCTCATACCAAAAACACATGAATGTTCTCATCAAAATCAAAGGCAACACAAAGTTAAAGATGATTCTTCGTCAATGTCAAAGAATCTACAAAGTTTAAAGACTCGAGAACTACATCATTGGTAACCAAAAGACAAATAGAATTGTGAGCATGGTGGAGAAATACGTGGAGACACCTAACCAACGAAGTTGACAACGGCAGACAACCACATTAATTGATTACAAAGCATGAAGGAACAAAGAATCAAGACTATTCTATATCTACACGCAAAGTTCAAGCTCAAGGAAAGTAAAGATCTTATCAAGTGGAGCATCTTTTGAATGACCACCCCTTAGGGGGAGATTGTTAGCCTTAATAGTTTTTATTAGAAGTGATGGTCATTCACGTTTAGGAACTTTGTAACGTGTGTTAGATATCGTGATAGAATAGTCAACGGGCTCGTGGATTGGGCTAAGCTAAATGGCTATAAGTTAAGATAAGCTAGCCTTATATCAAATCCAAGTCCAATCCAATCCCACGAAGCCCATATACGGCCCATGGCCAAGCCTTAGGGCATTCTCTCTCTTGTACTATAAATACCCCTCAAGTATGTCATTTGAGGGGTGTGCCTGAAAGTGTGTGTGTGTGTGTATGTTTTCCTTTGAAGCAATATAACATCTTATTGTTTTCATCTTTCTTCTTTCCTTTATCTCTCTAAATACATACACGATCTATCATTCAAGTCACCAAGTTCTAACCTTCATATTTCTTATTTATTTACGCATAAGTCTTAACGTTGTGTTTGTGTTTAACGTGATATTCTTGTGGTAACGTGGGTATTTGATAAGGTTGATATATTCTTGTTGTAACAATATGATTCAATGAAAGTCACTCGTGACAAGAACAACAAAAAAATAACGTCTTTACAAAAAGAAATTGAGAATCTGGGGAGTCAGGAAAAAGGGAAACTGTCACTTGTCTTTAATGAGAATGTTGCATCAAAGTCATCCTCAGATTGCAAATATACTGTGACTGTTAAATACATTCCTCCTCATCTTAGGAATAATGAACTTGTGTTTCATAACTATTTTGCTCACCTTAAGGATAGTCTAGAATGTCTCTGTGAGATTGTGGAAGAGGATTTCATAAATAAGCCACTAGATAGAGAAATTAGGTTTGCTTGCATTCAGGCCAAACGATCTCAGGAGCTACTAGAATGTTTAATAGCAACATGTCCTAAATCCTTAGGTGCGAAAGGTAAAGCTGTGATGCCTTGTTTTATGCCTAGTGCCAAGCATACAAACCATTATATGCCCAGTATTAAGAAAGTGAACTCTAATGTGCCTTCAAGTAGTTCAGATCCCTGCACGTCTAGTTCAGGAATGCAAAAAGTAGATCAACCAACTAATGTTCCCATAATTCCCTCTACAGGAGTAATCAGTGACATAAAAGCAAGCGGGTCAAAGCCTCCAGGCAATACCATGCAAGATAGGACCTCGCAAGCTAAGAATATGCATTGGAAGAGAGTAGAAGATCACCCTAGGAATATTATGTTTGAGTTGAATAAAATGAATCGTGTTGATTCTAGTATTAGCTATAAGCGTACTGTAATTAATTCGAATTCTGCTACTATCTGCAAACCTTGTAATGATGACTGCTTGATTTCTGTTACTAATCATGAATGTGGTGTGAATGATTTGTCTAATGCTGTCAAATGTCCAGTTAAAACTATTAATGTTAAAAATAAAGCTAAGAAGGCTAAAAGACAAAGGCGAAAGAAAGTTAGAAAACAGTGGAAACCCACAGG
Organism: Chrysanthemum seticuspe; assembly: GCA_019973895.1. Taxonomy (NCBI): domain Eukaryota; kingdom Viridiplantae; phylum Streptophyta; class Magnoliopsida; order Asterales; family Asteraceae; genus Chrysanthemum; species Chrysanthemum seticuspe. Next base: position 308,474,243 of record BPTQ01000004.1, read on the forward strand.
AAGAAAATTTAGTAATATAGGTTATCAATGGATACCTACTGGCCGTAAGATTAATGAGTTGTGCCCTAAATTTTCTAAGTCAATGCCCACTAGAAAATGGATGCCTACTGGTAGAACTATTCCCTTAAGAAGTGAACATACTTTGAATAGGTCAAATACGGACACTAGCACTGCATCTATTTCTGATGATTCCATTGTTTCTACTTCTGATATGGATGTTCCAATCACTGTTACTAACCAATTGGAACCCATTCTTGCATAGGGATCCCAATTATCCAGTTATCCACTCTTGTCTGTGTTCAACTGCAGATCGTTCAAATCGTTCTGTGGTACCTGGACTCAGGCTGTTCCAAGCATATGACTGGAGATCGCTCGCGGCTCATGAACTTCGTGAGTAAATTCATCGGGACTGTTAGATTCAGGAACGACCATTTTGGTGCAATTATGGGTTATGGAGATTATGTTGTTGGCAAAAGTGTAATCTCCAGGGTATATTATGTGGAAGGTCTTGGTCATAACTTGTTCTTTGTTGGTCAATTCTATGATTCCGATCTAGAAGTGGCTTTTAGAAAACATACTTGTTTCGTTAGAGAACTTGATGGTGTGGAATTGTTAAGAGGAAATCGTGGTTCAAATCTATACACCATCTCTATCGAAGACATGATGAAGTCCTTTCCAATCTGCTTGTTGTCAAAGGCTTCGAAAACAAAATCATGGTTATGGCATCGTCGTCTCAATCACTTGAACTTCGGCACCATTAATAACCTTTCCAGAAAGGATCTTGTCAGAGGCTTACCCAGATTAAAATATGAAAAAGATCATCTTTGTTCAGCTTGCCAATTGGGAAAAAGCACGAAATATGCCCACAAACCAAAACCCACAAACTCAGTAATGGAAGTTCTTCATACCCTTCATATGGATCTGTGCGGACCAATGAGAGTGCAAACGATAAATGGGAAGAAATACATTCTAGTCGTTGTTGATGACTACTCTCGATTTACTTGGGTAAAGTTTTTGAGGACAAAGGATGAAACTCCAGATGTCATCATCAAACTTATCAAACAGCTTCAGGTTCGACTCAACAATACTGTTAGAATTTTTCGAACTGACAATGGCACAGAGTTTGTTAACAAAGACTTAATTCAGTTCTATGAAAGTGTTGGAATCAGTCATCAAAGAAGTGTTCCACGAACTCCTCAACAGAACGGTGTAGTTGAAAGACGAAATCGAACTCTTGTGGAAGCCGCAAGAACAATGCTAATTTATTCAAAGGTTCCAATGTTTTTATGGGCTGAAGCCATTGCCACTGCTTGCTATACCCAAAATCATTCCCTTATACACACCTCTCATGGAAAAACTCCATATGAACTTGTCCATAAACGAAAACCTGACTTATCCTACCTTCGTGTGTTTGGTGCTTTGTGCTATCCAACAAATGACGGTCAAGATTTAGGTAAATTAAGAGCTAAGGCAGACATTGGAGTTTTTGTAGGTTATGCATCAAACAAGAAGGTTTACCAAATCTACAACAAAAGAACTCGAGATATCACGGAAACTATTCACGTCACGTTCGATGAGCTGTCCGGGCAAATGGCTCCAGGACAATCCAGTTCTGGACCCGCATTTCAACCTTCATCAAGTAGTCCTATCAGTTCTACCCTTGTTTCAAATCCCTCACCAGCAACTCCTTATGTACCTCACTCAGAAGATGATTTGAAGAAGTTATTTGATCCAATGTTTGATGAACACTATGAGCCAAGTGCAAATGATCTGTCAATTCCATCAACAGAGGCTGCTCCTATCCTTGTCAATGAGGTTAACCCTTCAGTTTCAATGTATTTAAGTCAAGAAGCGCCTGCTGCTAATCACTCTATCTCATCAACAAATCATCAATCATCGAATGTACATCATGGAATTGTTTCTGGCACCCATGATGAAGTTAATCCCTTTGCTACTACCGAAGATGCTCCATTTGAAAACATATTTGCTCCTGAATCATCATCAGAACCATCTTCACCAGGAGATATCGACTCTGCTACTTCAGTTCCTCAACAACAACCACATGAACACCTTATAAAATGGACACATGATCATCCATTGGACAACATCATTGGAAACCCCTCTCGTCCAGTATCCACACGGAAACAACTTGCAACCGATGCCTTATGGTGCTTCTTCAACTCCGTACTCTCTAAGGTCAAACCAAAAGATGTTAAAACCGCCATGAATGAAGATAGCTGGTTCAATGCCATGCAAGAAGAAATTCATGAGTTTGATCGACTAGATGTATGGGAATTAGTACTTGCTCCAGATTGTGCTATGATCATTGCTCTAAAGTGGATCTTCAAAGTAAAACTTGATGAGCATGGTGATGTCTTAAAGAACAAGGCTCGATTGGTTGCAAAAGGATACCATCAAGATGAGGGGATTGACTTTGAAGAATCATTTGCTCCAGTTGCTCGTATCGAGGCAATCATAATCTTCTTGGCTAATGCTGCAAGTAAGAACATGGTAGTCTATCAGATGGATGTCAAGGCGGCTTTTCTTAACGGAGATCTGAAAGAAGTCGTATACGTCAGCCAAATTGAAGGCTTTGTGAATCCAGAGCATCCTACTCACGTCTATCGTTTGAAGAAGGCTCTTTACGGTTTGAATCAAGCTCCAAGGGCATGGTATGATACGCTATCAAAGTTTCTTCTATCTACTGGATTCAGCAAAGGAGCAGTTGATCCGACATTGTTCACCAGAACGTCAGGCAAAAATTAAATTCACGTTCAAATATATGTTGATGATATTATTTTTGCCTCGACTGACCCCAATGAATGTGACCGTTTTTCAAATGAAATGGGTTCCAAATTTTAAATGTCAATGATGGGACAAATGTCATTTTTCTTGGGATTACAAATTTCACAAAGTCCTGGAGGCATTTTTATAAATCAATCTAAATATGCAAATGAGATTTTAAAGAAATTTAAATTTGATTCTTGTGACCCTATTGACACTCCCATGATAGAGCGTCCTAAACTGGATGAGGACCACTCAGGGATCATGGTAGACCAAACGAAATATCATAGTATGATTGGATCCCTGATGTACCTCACAGCCAGTAGACTAGACATTCTGTTCGCTGTTTGCATGTGTGCTAGATATCAGGCTAAGCCTACTAAAAAGCACCTTGAAGTGGTTAAATGGGTCTTTCGGTATCTCCAAGGAACCATCAATATGGGACTTTGGTACCCGAAGGACACCGATATGTCACTAACAGCCTATGCAGATGCTGATCATGTAGGATGTCAAGATACACGTCGAAGTACGTCTGGAGGTGCTCAGTTTTTGGGTGATAAGCTTGTGAGCTGGTCTTCAAAGAAACAAATGAGTACTTCTATTTCCTCTACAGAGGCTGAATACATAGCCATGTCATCTTGTTGTACTCAAATCCTATGGATGAGATCCCAATTATCTGACTATGGCTTTGAATTCAACAAAATTCTTCTGTAATGTGATAATAAAAGTGCTATTGCTCTCTCATGCAACAACGTTCAACACTCAAGAGCAAAGCACATCGACATTCGACATCATTTCATCATGGAGCAAGTTGAAAACGGTGTGGTGGAACTCTATTTTGTAAGGACCGAATACCAATTAGCAGACATCTTCACCAAAGCTCTTCCTAGAGAACGTTTTGAGTTTATCCTCCCACAACTTGGTCTATAGAGTCTTCAACCAGAAACACTCAAACGTCTTCAAGAGGAAGACGAGGAGTAAAGGTCTTTCTTCATCCATCTCTTGTAAATATTAATTCGAAAAGCAAAATACAAAATTCAAAACCTTCAAAAAAGCAAATAGAAAAATATAAAACTTTCAAAAAATCCATAAAAAAATTGAAAAATCTTGAAAATTTTCAAAAAATATTGTCATTTTGCCATGCTTTTCTCGATTCGATAATATCTACGGTCTTTGTGCTGTCATTCAAAGAATGACACGGGACTTTAGATATTGTTCGAATGTTCCAAAAAAAAAAAAAAAAAAAAAAAAAAAAAAAAAAAAAAAAAAAAAAGGAGAAAGTGAATCTATGGTTTATTGTCATTTCAGGCAGTAACCCGTTTTTCAAAGAAAGAACAGAGCCATGCTTTATCTTAAATCTTCAAACCTCATGCTCTGATTCTAAAAACAAATGTTTGTCGTTAAAAAGACAAATGTTTCCTTTCAAATATTTTTCCTTCAAATGATTCTTCTGAAAAATATTTGTCATCTCAAGAAAACAAAATTGTTTTGAAAATACCTCAGACTCTACTTTTGAAAATCATCCGGGCTTTTCATTTGTCAAAATCTCTATCCTTCAATCAACAACACGTGTCATTGATTGAGGGGGAGAATGATTTCAAACAAAAAGAGTATTTTTCAAACAATTAGCACGTAATCAAGAAAGGTCTACTCTTGAATAATCAAAAAGAACAATGTTTTACAATATTGTATACAATTGGTACAAGACCTTTGTTATTATTATGTTTTCAAAAGATATGCAAGCATGTTTAATCTTTGGAGTATAAAGTCTAAAATTTGATCCTTATCGGTTAAATTTTTCTCATAATCAAGTCACATCTCTCCTCAAAAGCTTTCAAAATCGATTTAAATCCACAGAGATCAGAAATCTCAAATGACTTGAAAATTGTGATCGGGGGAGAATTTGTGATTTAAATTGGATTTAAACTGATGATTCAATAAATGGTTTCACAAGTGTTTAGCAAGCTTTCCTCCCCACATGTGCCAAACGATTTCAAATTTTCCATGCACATGTTGAGGGGGAGCATCTTTTAAACCACAAAGAATTGAAAAATGATTGATTTGTATCTAAGTGCAGGTTCCTTCTAATATGTGCAAAACTCTTTCAAACCGTGAGGTACATATTGAGGGGGAGCAAATTTATGAAAACCTCATCCTTCCCAAATATGCTTCATTTACTTGATTTGATCAGGGGAGTGATGTTGATATCTTTTAGAAAATGGTAATCAAAGAAGTTAATTCTTCCTCTTGCCTCCATGTGCCAAAACGATTTCAAAGACATAATGCACATGTTGAGGGGGAGATCTGTTTCTAGATATATCAAAAACAATTCAGGTACAAAATGCTTTGATAATATATCACAAGTATTTGGATTGATTTTCAAATGGTTTTCAATTGGTTCCAATGGCAGATGAACAATACCAAATAGACCGACCAAATTTACTTTATGAATGGTGATATAAGGATGATAAGGTTAGGTATTTGTTCCCATGATCCGCCAGAACCGGAGGGATCTTCCCAGGGACAATCCACTAGATAGTGTAGAGTCCTTAGGAATATTGGAAAAAGGATAAAAATGAGAAAATGGGAAGAGTGCGGACTGAGACAGAGCTAGTACTGGAATAAACCCAACAAGGTTCTAGTTATGAAGTCTCGGTAAGCACTGAAGGGGTTGAAGAATGAAAAAGAAATGAAACGAGAAAATGGTGAAAAGAAATAGCCCTCCAATAATTCAACCTTAGGGCAGAAACCGGGTTCAATTCATATGCTACTAGTGGTTACCGAGGTAACACTGGTATTAAAGACAAAACGTCATGGACCCAGTGACGCACTGCACTAAACTTCCCAAGCTACTTAAGTTCCTCTTAAAAGGGCTTGTTTCATTCTCACGGGGAACCAACATAATCTATCGACTTTCTCTTAGAGATCGTTGATATTGATAAAGGAGACCCTCTCCCTAGTCTCCGGAATAGGAACCAAATGTGCACTATTGAGTCTAGAGCCTCGAGATCATTAAATAAATCTCATTAGGACACTGAACATGAAAACTCTCTGTTTCACACAATGTAGAAAGAGAGATTATATCTTATGAGTCCTACGCATTATCCTTGTGGTATTGCCAGAACATCTGAGTGATATGCAAACATATTCACAATGAAGATGGAAAGCTTTCTGGAGCCAACATCAAACAAGCTCCTGGTGGGTGGCATGTGAGATCTATCTAATAGATCAACCATGTGACAACTGAACAGAAACAATGGGGCGAGTCATAATTATGATTCAATCCTGGTTCAGGTTATGGATTGACGGATACCTTTGAAAAACCGGTCGTTGTGCTTAAATCTCTTTTCTCTAGCACATCGACTGTGTACTAATATTTCAAAATAAATGGTGTTTATGATTGATAATTGATTTTCATTAAAACCTTCGTTGTATTGAAAAAACAATTGATATTATGCGGTACACGATTGTTTTTCAAATCTCTTTTCATCAATCAGTGAATCTCAATTCGTTGGTTCACTCACTCCGTGTTGTCTTCTTTGAGACATTCCGGTCTGAGAACAACTAGAGCAGCTGCGAAACCCTGTCAAGGAAATTCTTCGGAATTATACCTGATCACAGGCGGTACTTGTACTGATCAACGGGGAACCGTGGGCCGTGTACCTCAATTCAACGAAAGTGATCAAAGACACTTTCGTGCGCTTTATTGCTAACTGTTGTATGCAGGTACGCCCGACGTTTGCAGCTGATCAGAATGGAGAGGTCAATCCATAGCCGCATGCTCACACATCACATTCATTTCAAAATAAATTATGATTAGTGCATCAATGACTCTGATATTCTCATTCCATGCTTCGGCTACGCTGCTGCCAATATCATGAATCAACAAGAGCTTCCGCTACTCTGATAAGAAGAAATCATGATCCAGAATGTGAGCATGTCGGTCCAATTGTCACAACATCACATAATACCAACACCACAATGGAAGAGTCAGAGATTTATGTTATCTGATGATCTCAATGCTGGCTCAAAACTTATTATCACGTGGATCAGTTAAAGACCTCCACTTGGATTAACCAAACATGCAAAAATGAAGAATCAAAGACTACGAGCTACTGAGCAAATAACTGAATCAAGAATCCAAGAACAATCTAATGTAATATCTGTTTGTATTCACTGTAATTTGAGGTGACCTCCCTTAGGTGGAGATTGTTAGGATTTAGTAAATCCAGTTATTAAAGTGTCGGTCACCTCAAGTATATGTAATCGTTAGAAAGCTCGTAGTCGTAGTTATTATTAGTTAAGTAGTATTTAGTTATGTAACACCGTGGAGGACAGACGGGTCTTTACCCACTGTATGCCTGATCCACAACCCGTAGGTGGCGATATGTGTAAGACTATAAATACTCTCTACCTCCCAAGGTAGAGAGTTGGAGCTCATAATAATACTTTCATTTTCTCTCACTAAGTTCCCAAACCTCTAACTATTTCTCTCTCTAAAACCTTGAATTATACGCCTACTTGTGATCATGTTATGATGTGTTTGTGAAATCCAATATGTTACAACACATGATCATGAGGTCAGCAGGACTATGCTCCCATGTAGTTTGCAGACCAACCATGTAAAGGATATGGTCGGGAAAAGTTTGTACATCCACTGGGTACTTAGACATACACTCATACATAGGAGTACCCCTTATATGGCGAGGAATGGGATATTAGAAAGACTTTTTGTCAAGCTCATTCTCATGATACAATAACTCATGATACTCCTCAGTAACTATCTTATCTTCTACACAAAAACTCTTTCCCATCGAGGTCCTAATGTGTGTAAAGGATGCAATAGAATTTCAAGAACATCTGCATCCCCTATTTTATAAATTGTCAACTAGTCCCTAGCAAGACCAAAGTTAAAAAGTGCCCTAAAAAGGTCCACATTAGGTCCTTCCATAAGCTTTGCACATAACGGAAAATGTAGTAAGCTTAGCCTACCTAAAGGGATTAAAACAGGAAATGTGGACTTGATATAGTTTAGGACTTTACAAAACGAATTTTGGAAGAGGGATCCTAAGTTTTGCCTTAGTAAACGAGTTAACATAGAAACCTACAAAACCTTTAGGAGCATCAAGAATAGTCTGAGTACTCTTATGCTTGGTTTAAAAATGCGCGCATCATTGCACGAATTGCACGCATCATTGCATTGCATTTGAAAATTCGCATCATGGTACCTAATGATAAGCCATATCAGATTGCGCTCGCAATTGATCGCATTTTATCACATTTTTCTAATGCTAGCAATAATCGCAATTAGCGTAATTTGGAATTTGGGATGATACGTGAACATAAAAACATTTTTATGAAGACCAAATATTTTAATGATGACCTTAGTTCTTTCCCTTCATCCAAATTACCCCATTTTTATTTCATTCATGCTCCTAGTCGTGACTGATTCTACAAAGTGAGTAAATCTTTACTTTAATGCATTATCGAATAGTTTTCTTCTTCCTGTTGTGTGATTCAAGTTGTAAACTCATATGTTCTTCTTTGATTACAACAGTCACATATGCTATATCATTAGGTACAAAGTGAGTTAATTTCTTTAATTCAACGATAAAACTCATATGTTGCTCAACTTTGACTAAACTGTATGATTCTTTGTTAGTGATATAACTTGTAACTCGTACGTATACTTTTAATATATTTTAACATCATGCCATTTATATTTGTATATTTGTAGAATGGAGTCTAACATCATGACATGAATGAATTTCAGAACCACGAGTCTATGACATCATTTCAGAACCACGAGTCACATAATTATGGCTAGGTAGTTCATTAAATGGATTATTGGCCGAATTTAAATATGTTAGTGATTTATTTATAAGTTTATTGCATTTACTTGGTTCTTGGTAGAAATATAATATGTATATATATATATTTTTTTTAATATTATCAATACTAAACGCATCACGTCTAAATTGCGCTCGCATTCGCATCACGCATCTCGCATCGCCCTTTGGGACGTTGAGCGCATCGGATCACAAAAAATAATTTTAAACCAAGCTCTTATGCAGCATGACCTTAAATTCAGAAGGAATTAGGTAATCAACTAGAAAGGTGGTAAGTTGTTTCTTTGATAGAGTGCATGTTTGAAACCTAAAATCACATTTAACATCCATTAAAATAGTTTAGAATGGGAATTTACCTTGTAAATATGATGATGGCAGACTGCTTTGATTAAACGAATGAGGACTTTGTGGGCGGAGAAGATAAAATTTAGGGTTAAAGGTAGATGAGTACCATTTATAGGGCACTGTAATTGAAATTGGGTTGTACACGTGTCACAAATAATTGATAAAGCCCAGACTTGAAAGGTTTTCAAATTCAAATGGAGGATAATCTTTACTGAGGTAAGGGCGGTAAAGGAAGGACACTTTGTTCCTCTATCCCGAGCCAAGTTGATAGATAAAGGTAAAAAAGGTAATGATTAGTTCATTAATTGCATAATTTATTTGCATCCAATCCCATTTCTTGGGAATAGTTATTTTGTTAGCAAAGTCGAAAGCAATACATTCGAGTATATGCATCACTTTCGACTAGGGGGCTTGATGACGTACCCTCCCAACGGTTCGATAGCACCCCTATGAACCTATCTCGGAAACTACTTTCTGAATGACTCCACAGACCTCCTAAAATCTCTTTTGGCATAAAGTAGAATATATAAATAACTACTACAAGAGAATTCGCTAATCAAAGGTAAACACCCTTCTTGGTGTACACTTCAAAGATGTTATCACAGAGGCTCTTCATGACCAAGTCAAAAAATATTCCACTACCCAGTCAAGGCTTGCCACAAAAGATAGGGGACCTATGACATTATTCCTAGCGGTTACCAAAATCTATGGGACAGCCCCATGCTCTCCGGTTTATGTGCAGATGTTGGCCATAGCCTATTTTCTTCAACTATAAATAGGATGAAATGATTCAGGTTGGGCTAAATCCGAAACACCATCATTTCACTCATTATCATTAACATAATCAAAGTCATTCACTTACTCTCTCTCTCTCCGAAGGTGATTCACAAGGAATCCATGCCTTCACTAACGTAGTGTTTCGTATCTCTTACTTCAAGTTACCAAGCAACTTAACATACACTACTCACCCCCAAATCCTCCAATCACCATTGGAAGGCTTGGTAGTGCGGTTTATTGCATAATTAGATGCCAATGTCCCACTTCAAAGAAAATTAATTCGGTTTTAGCCCTTTTATAAATGCCACGATAAACTTGTTTTCATAAATTTAATCAATCCAACATTTGATTTCATATCAAAACAAAGGTAGTTTATTAGCTGGAATATTTTCTTGGTTAGACGTGAGGCAATCTAATGAGTATGGCAATGTAGCTAAGGGATCAAATAAAAAGTTTGATTCACCTAAAAAGTCTAAAAAGTCATATATGACTGACAAGCGTCCGTCCCTTTCCATTATACCTACCACCCACTTTTCTTTTCCCTCAACATCGATCCAGTTTTCCTTTCGTCCCAACTACTATCCAGTTTTTTTCATTTTACTCTAATGATTATACTAATTCAGTTCATGATTTAATTACATCAATATTATTATCCAATTTCTTCAATTCGGTATTTAATATTTTCAATTTCACGGTAAGTTTCTTTAGTATTTCTCAGGTTTTTATTTCAAATCAAGATCAATAAACATAAACTCATCATTAATTATTCATATTTCATTATTCTTTCAAGTTTTTCCTCTAAAAAGTTCAGACAAATAAAGTGTTTATGAAAATGTACAAGGTGTTTGATAAAATGTCTTAATGAACTTTTGTTAGTTCTACTTTAAAAGTGTTAATCATGTAAAATAATGTTTTAGTAATTCTTATCAAAATTAATATTTTGGTATGGTGAACTTTGATTCTAGTATGATGAATATCACAATGTTCATCAGCTAGATCACGTTGTTCATTAGTTTTCTTTTTAAAGAACTTATCTTTTTGGTTATCAGTTTTCTTTGATGAACAACATCATAATATTTATCAGTTAGATCACGTTATTCACATTTTTTTAGAACAACTTTTTCTTTTATTTTCCTATCACAATGTTCATCAGTTTTTTGGATGAACAATATTATAATATTAATTAGTTAGATCACGTTGTTTATCAGTTTTCTTTTGGGCAAATATTTTTAAAAGGTATCATACTTGCCACCATTTGCTTTTGTGGGTAGCCAACAATTTCTTTGCTTTTGTGGGTAATTTTCTTTGAAATTCATCATTTTTTAGGTCCTTTGTGAAATTTTTGGACATTTTTGCCCCACTTAACTAATAGATTTTTTTTCCAAAAGGCAAAAATGTCACAAAGTATCCTAAAAAGGATGAATTTGAAAGAAAAGTACCCATAAAAAAAAATTTGTTCGCTACCCACAAAAGCAAATGGTGGCAAGTATAATACCTTTTAAAAATATTTGCTCTTTTCTTTTTGAAGAACTTTTTCTTTCTTTTTTTTTTGTTCTCAAAATGTTTATCAGTTTTCTTTTATGAATAATATAACAATGTTTATCAGTTAGATCTTGTTTTTCATCAATTTTCTTTTTGAAGAACATTTTTTCTTATAACAATATTCATCAATTTTATTCAATGAATAAAATTATAATATGATAAGTTTTGATTTTACTATGATGAACATTACAATGTTCATCAGTTAAGAGTGAAAAAAATATATTTATATGAAAAAAAAATGCCAAAATAAAAAGAGATATTTGACACCAGACTTTTTATAATTTCTAAACTTACCATCATTTTCTTAGGATCTAACACAATGTAGTTATGTAGATGCTTTTGAAAAAAATGGTTTATTTTATAATTATTTGACTTAAAACTATAGGTTTTAACTTGTTAACCAACTTATTTAGTATCACAATCAACCTAATTCTAAGGAAGGAACATTCTTAATATATCCCCTACACAATCATTCTTTGACATTGACTTTTTATGGAACAATCTTTCAACATTTGTGAAGGCATGGGTATTGCATGGGACAATTAGAATTCCAAAAAGTCTTTGCTCTTTATCACTAGAAGTCGAAATGTCTTTGCTATGTGTATAAATAAATCTGATCCCGGGATAAGAAGGGACACTTGTTTGTTCAAAATATCCATTATAATAAAACTAAATACAGAGTATTGATCTCTCTCTTCACAAATTCGTGTTTGATTAATCTTCCCCACTTGTAGTGTGTTGATCTTTGGTTTGTTTTGCATCATATTGGTATCGGAGCTTTTGGTTGCTTTGAATCATATTGATGGCAGAAGAACAACCCCGTGGTCGTCGAGGGAGTCAAGGTGGATATGCGCGTGGGCAACCTCGTCAAGGTGCTGACCGCAATGAGGATGAACCACGACCAAACCGTAGGGACCAGCGGGATCTCGAGATCACAGCTCAGGGAAGACGAATCCGAGAATTGGAACGCTTGCTATCACAAGTGAGATTGGATGATTTTCGCGATGCTAATCGCGATGAAGAAGAAAGTGACGGATCAGACATCAACTCAACCGAGAGCATCAGTGAAGAAGACGAAAACCCATGGGATATTAGTCGACCTGATAGAGATCGTCGTTTCAGGCCGGGACGTTACTATGCTTATCAAAACCTCGGTGTGAAAGTCGACATTCTAGACTTTGAAGGTAAATCACATCCTGATGAGTTTATTGATTGGTTATATACTGTTGAGCGAGTGTTTGATATTAAAAACCTAAGAGATGAACAAAAGGTGAAGTTAGTAGCAATCAAGCTAAAGAAAAATGCTTCGATTTGGTGGGAACATGTTATAAAGCAACATAACAGGGAAGGAAAACCCAAGATTGTGGGTTAGGAAAAGATGAAAAAGAAGTTAATGGCCAAATTTTTGCCTGTACAATATAGGCAAGAGGCTTTTATAGAATACCACAAATTTAAACAAGTAGGAGGTATGTTAGGTGAAGAATTCACCAATGAGTTTGATCATTTGAGGCTACGTTGTGATGTGGTTGAAGAGGAAGAAGAAACCATTGCCCGTTATTTGGCAGCCTTAAAACTTGAAATCACTGATGCTGTTTGTATTAAACAATATTGGTCATATAATGATGTATGTCGGTTAGCTCGAAAGGTGGAATCACAACATAAGAGAAAGAATAACAGTAATACCACTTCTCGCTTCTCAGGTCGTTTCACGAGAACTGACACGGGAAAGAAAGTTGCCAGATCGAGTTCAAACCCTACTCGAAACTCCAACACAACATCAACTTATAATCCTAATTATAGCGGAGGAGGAATATCAACAAGTAAACGGTGTTATAAGTGTCAACGCCTTCGGCATTTTGCCAATGAGTGCCCAAATAAAAAGATGGTTACTTTTGTTGAAGAAGGTGATGGACCTGTGTTTGACGAGTATGATGATGAGCCTGAGAAAATGACTTCGGACCAAGAAGAGTTAACATATGCTGACACGGGTGAAGTACTAGTGATTAAGCGAACCATGAGTGCAGTGGTAAAAGAAGATGAATTGTGGTTAAGGCATAACATTTTTCATACTCGTTGCACATGTGAAGGTAAGATTTGTAATGTTATTATAGATGGTGGTAGCTGTGAGAATGTAGTATCTGAAACAATGGTCAGTAAGTTGGGATTGAAAACCGAACAACATCCTCAACCCTACACTTTGTCATGGTTCCGCAAGGGTAATGAAGTGAAAGTATCAAACCGGTGTCTGGTTAAATTCTCAATTGGAAAAAAATATAGTGACGAGGTTTGTTGTGATGTGGTTCCCATGGATGCGTGTCATATGTTACTTGGTAGGCCGTGGCAGTTTGGTCTTAAGACTAAGCATGATGGGTTTAAAAATACCTATACCTTTCAAAAAGATGGAGTTACCATTATCCTTGGTCCTACTGATATTCGAAAGGAAACAAAGAATCAATTCTTGTCTCGAGTAGAATTTATAGCTGAGATACCAAAATCATTTGATATGTTTGCACTTGTTGTGGTGCAGTCAAATCAAGACGAGTTTCATGTTCCATCTCAGGTGGAATCGATACTCGAGGAGTTTGCTGATGTGGTGCCTCAAGAGTTACCTTCTAGTCTACCTCCCATGAGAGACATACAACATTGCATTGATTTTGTTCCAGGGGCTACCCTACCCCACAAGGTTGCCTACCGAATGAACCCTCGAGAACATGATGAGTTGAAACGCCAAGTTCAAGAGTTGTTGGAGAAAGGTTCCATTCGCGAGAGCATGAGCCCATGTGCAGTACCAGCGCTACTAGTACCCAAGAAAGATGGTTCATGGCGGATGTGTATCGATAGCTGTGCAGTCAACAAAATAACGGTTAAATACCGTTTTCCAATCCCGCGGTTTGATGACCTTATTGATCAATTGCATGGAGCAATGGTTTTCTCGAAAATTGACTTACGTAGTGGGTACCACCAGATTCATGTCCGACCTGGGGATGAATGGTTGACTGCGTTTAAGACTCGTGATGGTTTATACGAGTGGATGGTGATGCCTTTCGGGCTGTCCAATGCCCCAAGCACCTTCATGCGGTTAATGAATCAGGTCTTTCGGTCTTACATTAGTAAATTTTTAGTTGTTTATTTGGATGACATTTTGGTGTTTAGTAGTACAGTAGAGCAACACTTGAACCATCTTAGACAGGTGTTTGAGGTTTTAAGAGCCCAGAAGCTATATACTAATGCAAAAAAATGTCACTTTCTTTCAAATGAAGTGATGTTTTTGGGGTATATTATCTCTAAAGAAGGAATTCGAATGGACCCTGCAAAAATCGACGCCATAATTAACTGGTCTACACCAAAAAACATTCATGAGGTTCGTAGTTTTCATGGCCTAGCCTCATTCTACTGTCGTTTCATTAACAACTTCAGCACCATTGTCGCGCCAATTACTGAGTGTGTAAAAGGGAGAAAATTCAGTTGGACCTATGAAGCCGATGAAGCCTTTGGATTACTGAAAAAGAAGGTAACAGAAGCTCATGTATTAATACTACCGGATTTTGATGAAGTGTTTGAAGTTCACTGTGACGCATCAGGGGTGGGTATTGGAGGTGTATTAAGCCAAAGGAGTCGGCCTATTGCTTTTTTTAGTGAGAAATTAAACGAGACTAGGTGCAAATACTCCACGTGTGACAAGGAGTTCTATGCAATTGTTCGTAGCCTAGAGTATTGGCGTCGTTATCTCCTTGCAAAAGAGTTCATCTTGTACTCCGATCATGAGGCGCTAAAATACATAAATGGGCAACACAAGCTTAAACCAAGGCATGCTAAGTGGGTCAAATTTTTGCAAGCCTATAGCTTCTCTATTAAACACAAGGAAGGAACACTCAAGAAAGTGGCTGATGCGTTGAGTCAAAAACAAATGCTACTTTCCACAATGCAAGTTCAGGTTCTTGGATTTGAGATATTGAAAGAGCTTTATAGGGATGACTCTGACTTTACAACTATATGGCAAAAGTGTAAAGACCAGCCCTACAAACAGTTTATCATGAAAGATGGTTTCCTTTTTAAAGATAATCGACTTTGTATCCCTAAATGTTATTTAAGGGAGTCGATTATAAAAGAGGGGCATTGTGGGGGTTTAGCGGGGCACTTCGGGGTAGACAAGACCGTGGCACGGTTGAACGAGCATTTTTATTGGCCAAAAATGGAGCGTGATATTAAACGGTTTGTGGAAAAATGCCTGGTGTGTCGAATAACAAAAACCCGAAGCACAAATGCTGGTTTTTACCAGCCATTACCCGTACCGGTGGCACCATGGATGGATGTGAGTCTTGATTTTGTTCTCGGGCTACCTCGAACCCAAAGAAATAAAGACTCAATTATGGTGGTAGTGGACCGATTTTCCAAAATGCCTCACTTTATTCCTTGCAACAAGACGTTCGATGCATCATAGGTTGCACGTTTATTTATGCAGGAGGTTGTACGATTGCATGGTGTGCCTAAACTATCACTTATGATCGTGATGTAAAGTTTGTTAGTCATTTTTGGCGTACGTTATGGCGTAAGATGGGAACTCAGCTTCAGTTTAGTTCATCATACCACCCTCAAACGGATAGACAAACTGAGGTGGTTAACCGTAGTTTGGGGAATTTGTTACGGAGTCTAGTCGGAGAAAACCCAAGACAATGGGATTTGGTGTTGCCACAAGCCGAGTTTGCATACAATCGATCAAAAAGTCGCACCACGGGCAAGACACCATTTGAAGTGGTAACAGGTACTAATCCCATCACTCCACTTGATCTCACACCACTTTTGTCACCTACACATTTTAGTTCTGATGGGGAAGAGCACGCCAAACAAGTCCAACAGTTACATGAACACATCCGAGCACACATTGAAAAACAGAATGCAAGGTATAAGGAACGAGTGGATAAACGTCGCAAAAAAAGTGTTTAAGGAAGGCGACTTGGTGTGGATTCGACTGGGAAAAGAACGCTTCCCAACTGGTAGATTTGGAAAATTACAGCCACGTGCCGATGGTCCATTTCGTGTTCTCAAAAAGATCAATGATAATGCCTACAAGATAGACTTACCCGGAGAGTATCATGTATCAGCAACCTTCAACGTAGCAGACTTGTCCCCTTATGTCACATATGAGGAAGATAGCGAAGTGGAAGAGGGTGATATTGTTCAGCAAGATTCGAGGTCGAATCTTCTTTTAGCAGGGGAGTATGAAGGCATGGGTATTGCATGGGACAATTAGAATTCCAAAAAGTCTTTGCTCTTTATTTCTAGAAGTCGAAATGTCTTTGGTATGTGTATAAATAAATCTGATCCCAGGATAGGAAGGGACACTCTTTTGTTCAAAATATCCATTATAATAAAACTAAATACAGAGTATTGATCTTTGCCTTCAACGTAGCAGACTTGTCCCCTTATGAGGAAGATAGCGAAGTGGAAGAGGGTGATATTGTTCAGCAAGATTCGAGGTCGAATCTTCTTTTAGCAAGGGAGTATGAAGGCATGGGTATTGCATGGGACAATTAGAATTCCAAAAAGTCTTTGCTCTTTATTACTAGAAGTCGAAATGTCTTTGGTATGTGTATAAATAAATCTGATCCCAGGATAGGAAGGGACACTCTTTTGTTCAAAATATCCATTATAATAAAACTAAATACAGAGTATTGATCTCTGTCTTCACAAATTCGTGTTTGATTAATCTTCCCCACTTGTAGTGTGTTGATCTTTGGTTTGTTTTGCATCAATTTGGCACGTTTTAAGGTTGTTTCTATTTCAGATTGTTTTTCGCAAACTTAATCTAAATTATAGTTAACGACATACTTGAGAAAATAAATGGATTCGCTTATCCAACAAAGTTAGGTGATGGTTAATGCATGCATGTGATTACGCAAATCTATCTTGCTTATAGGCAGTTTTTATCTTGTAAACTTTAAACCGTGTCAATAGCAACGTGATAAACTTTTAACATCTCAGCTAAAAAAACTTTCATCACATTTTTTATGCACGCGTACGGATTAAACAATTCTCTCATATAAACAGGGTTGAAAGTGACCACTCCAAGTTATGTGCAATATAAATCTATACATATATATGAGACTAAGCATGACACGTCACTAATGCTTACATGACATTATAATAGTGACATGGAACATCTATGATGATGTGGAAATACTTACATGGCATAACTCCCGACTACCTATTTAAAAAAAATTGTAACCTGCAAGATTCGAACCCGGGTCTAGACATCCACATACATGTGCCTCAACCAGTGGAGCAATCCACAAGTTGTGACATAAAGTGCATTCCAAAATTGATATACCAACAAAACACTACCATCTTCCATCTTATCAAAAAGCAATAACAGAATCCTCATTGATTCGCTCTTAAATTAATTTATACTTCAATGCCAGTCAAAACAATAAATCACTCTCCTCAATTCACTCACTCTTTCCTAAACAAACTCACCAAAAATTCAAAATGCAAATGATGCGCGCAAAACCGTCAAGTTCTCTCACGCAAGCGTAAGAAAACTTAAAACAGCCTAAGCACGAAATCAATGAAGATCTGAGGAGTATAGAGTCTCCCCGGGTCGTTATGTCCCAGCGAGCTATGCAATGGATCACCTCACGTATAGTGATCGGGAGATTTGGACGGAAAAGAGAATTTGGAATTATTATAGCTACGGAAGAAGGACATAAACTAACAAGGGCTAAAATGAAAATTAAAGAAAGTTAAAAAGATAAAAACTATTAAATAAACGCTATCACTATTTTTAAAGTGATGAACGTTTAAAAGTTAAAACTAAAAACTTACGTTTAAATTAAAAATACGTAAACGTACAAATAAAAACGTGAAAATTACACAAGATAAATCCTAAAAATATGAAAAATACATTTTTACAATCCTAATGATAAAAGAAAATTTATAGAAAAAGAAAATTATTTTTATAACTAATTATCTAATTATTATTAATTAAAAACTATTTTTAACTAATTAATAATTACCTAAAACACAAGAAAATAGGAAATAAAGCTTGAAAAATAAAATTATGAATTGGAAAAGTCTAAAATATCAAACTAGAATTTTCAAAACTATTTTTGTATTTTTCTGATTATTTTTCTATTTTCTAGGAATTTTAAACTATTAAAAACTAATTAAAATATTTAAAAATACAAATTTAACTAAGAAAAATATGGAAAAATACTTTTTTGGCTTTTTATATTTATCTTAACTTAATAAAAATGAAAACTTATTTTTTTGAACCTTTTTCTAATTTTTGTATTTAAAAGCTATTTAAAATTGCCTAAAGCCTAATTTAAATTAAGAAAAATAGTAAACAACAATGGAAAATTATGAAAAATTCAGGGAAATGCTAAAATCTAATTCTAATTCTATGAAAAATGAAAAATCAGTAGCTTATGTGGAAGATATGCAAGCTGCTATGTAAACTGATCCTAATAAGCTACTATGGAATAAGCTAATAAGCATTAAGGAACACCAAACTGATACAGGGCTTAGATTATCCTATAACTATTCTAGAGAAACTATATTCTACTATCCCTAACAGCTAATGAGCATCTATCAAGTGATTATGCAGACTGATCTATTGAACAAAACCATAAACTGTCCCTAAGTTAGAGCTTGTGCACAGGCTACAGATTAAGCTGAAACTGAAAAACAAAAGTGGGATCCTGAACTAGACCTGGCTAGGTGTTTAAAAACCAAAAATGACCCACCCACAAGCTCTGATGAGCTTGTGAACATGTCTGCAATATCTTGCCACCAACTGATAGGCAGTGAACAGGGGAAATGGGTGCTAATTTGAGCTTATGCACAGGCTTATACAGTAAGCCTATCCAAAAACCAAAAGTGCAGTCCTCAAGACCACCAAGAAGGCTACACATAACCAATATTTTAGGCTTTAACTCACTGTAATGAATCCAATGCAAGATCTGCAAGTTCTTGAGAAAGGACTGCTTAATGACAATTTTGACTTCTGCCACAGAATCTATATTTGACTTTTCTGAGTTTTAATCCCAAATGCTGGACTGGCATTGGTGTATAATGATGTAACTAAACTGAAATAAGCTATCTTAGTGACTTATGTACCTAAATGCAAGATTACAGAATCCATAGCTAACTGATTTGAATTCTAGGGAAGTTCCAAATGAACTTTGACTTATGTTAATCTCAAGCACAAATTAATGACAGAATTGAGTTTAAAAGAGCTTCTAGGACTTGAAACAACAAGGCTCATCCATATACTAAACCTCTAAGACAGTTTATATGCATAATCCAAACACCCCTTTCAAATCTGAAATACAAATTCAACAAAGCTACCTAATGATCTGGCTGTAGCAGATACTTAAAATCATTCAAACTGACTTAAAAATAACTAATTGAACATGTTTAAACCTCTAATGAGCACAGATACATACACACGATTGATATTGAACTTTGCTTGAAAAATGAAAAGTGAAATATTACTAACCACTGTTTCCAGCTTAAGCAAGCCAAAACCAAATCTCAACCCTAACTAAATCCAATCCCATAGAACCTTCTGCAACACCCTTTATCAGCTTCCATTCAAATTTGAGCCTAAGTTGACTTTCATTGACCATCATTCCCATTCACTTTGAAAATGAAATGTAGCTTGTAAAAAACTTATAATGAGCTTATAAAAGCTTATTCAAGCTTAAAACAAATCACTAATAAACTTGGCAATAGAATTTAAAACTGAAACAGTGCAACAGTGAACATAAAACTTAGAACTTGTATAAAAACTTGAGATTGATACTCAAAAGCACCCACAATGTTGATTTAACTCAAATGTTATACAAAGAAACTTGAATTACATTATTTAAACTGAAACTAAGACTTTTAACTAGAAAACGACATTGAGAAAAATTAAAACTAAAATCTACTTCCTTGCTAGCTTCCTCTATCCTCTTTTTATAGCTCCCAACACCTTCTCTCTACTTTCTGACCAAATCCCACCATACTTTACAGCTTTTGGATGAGAAAAATTATGATCTAGGCCCTCCATTGGTTTTGGCGGGAAAGCTTGTTTCTGATATTAGAGACAGGGACTGGAGCATTTAATGTGGTTTTTGTTGTTAGGTGAGGTGAGGGAGAGACAATGGGGGTGTAGGGTGGCTGGTGAAGCTTGAGGAGGGGGGAGGTGCAGACAAAGTGGTCGGGGAAGACAGGGCTTAGGGGGGCGGGTATTATTATTTAAAACGTGGGTTGTCGGGTTGGGTCATGGACCGGGTAAAGGGATTTGGGCCAGGGGTTAGTGATTGGGCTTGGGTTTTTATTTTAATTAAAGTCCGGTTTGGTTTGTGATATTAAAAACACAAGGGCCAAAATGTAACATTTGAAAACTGAGGGACCAAATATGTAACTTATGAAAATGTAGTCAAGGGTTGGTATTGCCAACTTTAAATAGTCCAAGGGTTAATTTTTGACATTTCTGAAATCCCCAAGGACTAATTTTGAACATTTTGGATTTTTCGGGGACTAAATTGTAATTTTCTCAAAACTTTTAGATTTCTCACCAAAGGACTAAATATGACAATTTGTGATTTTAAAAAGACCTTTGGTGACTTTTCTTTTGAAATTTTGGCTCAGGGACTATTTTTGACAATTTTATAAACTTGGGGGACTAAAACTGCAATTTTTGCAAATTTGATATGTTTTTCATCTGATTTTGATATTTTTGCATTTGAAACACATAAAACACTGATTTGTGATATTTTGATCATTTTGATGTGTTTCTGAGTGTTTTCAGATGATTTTGCAGTTTATTTGGTACAAAAATGATGAGTATTTACACACTCATCAGCAAACCCTAAGTCAAATACAGATTTTTACATTGCTATCAAATTCTTTTCCTCATCATATCATCATTTATTCATAGATGAATTAACCATTTTTTGATTCTTTGTTGGAAATTTTTTGTGTTTCTTTTCCCCATCATCTTCATTTATTCAAGTAAATTTTGATTATTTTGGTCATGTTTTTGATATTTTTGTAGGTAGAATCTGATTGAGGAAGATTAACCGAGCCGGAAATTAATGATGATACAACAAAGGTACGATTTTGGGATCTATTGAATCTTAATAATTTTTTTGTATGTTCATGTATTAGGTTTCTTTTCAACTCAAATTGGGGATATATTGAAGGTTAGTAGTTCATCGATTATAAAAAGGTATGATTTTTTCATTGGTGATTAATGTTTAATTTGAAAAAAATGAAGCTGTATTGTGGTTTAATTAGTAACATGGAAGCTATGTCTTTGAACACTAAGTGTTTGATTAAATGCCTAAAATGTTATTAGAACATCTGAAGTAGCTATTTGAAATTGTCATTCACGAGAAAAAGGTATGATTTTTGTTAATGATTTATTGTTTACCTTGAAAATTTTGAAGTAGCTATTTTAAATTGTCATTACATGAGTCTGTGTATGCTGTTTTCAGGATATGATATTTCTATGTCTCTCAAAATGGCCGTACCCTATTGCGTGGTAGGGCATAGTACCAAATGATTCAGTTTGTAGTAGTAAGTTCATCTACCTCACCTACATGTTTAATACTATCATTAGATGTTCAGTTCCGACCCATTTATGGCTCATTTTGGCACTATTACATCATGCACGGTTTTTTATAAGTATTTTACCTTTTTAGATGTTATATTCAACTTTAAGCGTTTTATATGTCATTTTTTATGGCAGTGGGGTATCGCATCAAAATGGGCTATGGAAAAAAGCGTGCATGATTTTAATGGGTTGAAGCTTTGATGCTTTACAAATCTGTTTTAAGCTACTTGCGCATCTGACCCACGGTCCCTAGCTGAGGTCCGTCCGATTCCAAAATTCAAGGAAAAGTTGCGCGGATTCGCACTTGCACAGCCTTGTGCCCAATGCCCTGGTTGATGGCACTTAAAACACTTATCATTTTCACCTCCTGAACCCACGACACTATTGAATATTCCTCTAGATCCCCCATACTGACCCACACTCCCCACTTGAGGAGCGGTTCCATTAAACATACCACCTGAACTTCCATACAGACCCATAGTCCCTACTTGCGGACCAAGTCTTGTGTTCTGGGAAATAAGACTTGGGTTCTCGGTCGTTGTCTTCTCTAAATCCCTAAGTAGATTTCTTTTTTGTTCGATGAAAACTTTATCTTCTCTACTTTGATTATAGTGTATTTTACTGATGGAATATCATTGTAAGTCTCTTCCTTCACTCTTAACTTAAGACTACATTCATTAAATTAGGCGTTACAAAAAAAATTCCGCAAACCTATCCTCATCTTGATATTCATGTCTCATAAAATACAAATCTTTAGCAAAATGATTTAAAATTTCCTCACCGGCTTCCTGAAACTCAGTTGACCATATCATATCAGTATGATCTTGTATTTGTACCTGAAGTATATATCGATAATCACATTCATCAAAAGTCTGATCACACTAATCACATCGCCATTTTCCATCACCATCATTCACAACTTTTTTACTGCATTTTTGATCGACATCCATGTTTGGACATGCTATGTAGCAAAAGTTATCAGGCTTCGTATGCCAAATAGTGGCATATTAACCGTTATCCAGTCGGGTTTTTCAAAAGTCCCAAGCTTTTCGTCTTTAATTTGGGATATAGTCTTCAATGAACCTGTTTGGGCGGCAAACTCCCAGGATAAAGAAACAGAAGAGCATATTTCCCAAGAATATCAAACCATTCTTTAAGTTTACGAGCCTCTGGAAAGTCAGGTTCTATTAACTGTTGCAACGAAAATGTTATCTCCGTACTTAAAATTGGTCAGTCACCAAGTATTATCTATTATGTTTATCATAAAAAAAAAGTCTTAATAAGTTTCTAATCAATTTTTTATGTAATTGTATGGAATTTCGGATGCTTGTCTTCAAGGTACTTTCACCAGTGTTGTAAAGAAATTGAAAAAGAGTTCAAAAACCATACTGATCCACCAGTTTTCCTTCGTGCGCAGGTCGGTATGTTTTGTTTAAAGTACTAAATGGTTTTGTATTTAGTGGCTTAATTTGTTTTTTAGATATTGCAGTTGTTGTTGAGATAGTTTCTACGTTGTTGGTTTTGGCACTCCAAATTTCGATCACATTAGGGGCAACGCGATTTGTAGTCGGGTAATAATTCATTACTTATTATTGGTGGTGGGGCTGGTGAGAGACATAAATATGAAATTAAGTAGAAAGATAAAAAGGAAACATGTGAAATATATGAACATAAGACTATTTATGGCAATATAGGAACATAAGACTTTTTGCTAATGAAGAGAGAATGTGTGTTGTGTTGACTAGGATATAATGGAACTCATCAAAATAGTCTGAAGTTAAATAGTTTGCACAAGTAAGAAAAGTGGCCAAGGAATGGGATGTTGTCATGCATGGCTTGGTGTAGGTTGGGGGTGTTTGGTTGTTGGTAGAGAATGATGCCTCCTATGTTAGCATAGTTGACTCATTGTGCGAGGGGGGTTTCTGCATAATGGGTTTTAAATTGCTATTTTCGGCAGATGGTGATGCCATCCTTTGTTCTACTCCATTTATCATATGTTTGTTAATCTCTATTTTGATCTTTAAGTACTCGAATACTGTAATGTACTAATCGTGTAGTTTGGCCAAGTATTCGCATTTACATTGCTCATTTTCTTTTTCTTGCTGCTTTATTCTACATTACTGCTCCTTTTTCAGAATGGTTGATCTATTTAAAAAAAACAAGATATACCTCTTTGAGAGACTTTATGCCACAAGTTTGATAACATTAAAAGAGAATGACTATGCATTTACAATTTAAAATTCTTGAATTTACATAAAATATTAACTAAACCGAAGACAATTTATGTTTCGGTTTGTTTTGCTATGACCATTAATAAGAGTCAATGGCAAACATTGTCGTATTGTTTCTACAATTGTCAGCTTCTCACGCGGACAACTATATGTGTTTGTTTCAAGAGTCAAGAGCAAGAAAGGTTTGAAGGTTATCTGTTGTGACAAAGACGACAACTACATAAACTCCACAACAAACGTCGTTTACAAAGAAGTTTTATTTTGTATTTGAACAAGCACCATAGACATGTATTACTTCACGGCTTCATTATGTTTTTAGATATATTTTGTGAAAAATTTAGTTAATTTGTTTTTCCATTATTTCCCAATTTCTTAGCATACATTTAGAATTTGACATGTATTATTATGAAGCTAGCCCGCCCATCCGGGCGGGCCATGAAGCTAGTTACATATATATGATGCACGATTTGCCACCAAAACCGACCACTCCAAGTAATGTTTTATTTTAAACCTATGATATGATGCATGATTTGCCACCAAAACCGACTTTTGCCGCCACAAATATATATAATGTTTGAATACACACAATTCATATATCATAAAGATAAACGTTGATGTGACTTTATGCCTTGGTAGTTGATGAAGTTGTAGCACATATGAAGCCGAAATTTTGGAAGGAAATGGACATAAAGTAACATAAAAGTTAAGACATAACAAATATGAGAAGGGATATATCACTTAAAAATCGAAATTAGAACTTATTATCCGCTCATTGTGTATCGGTATGAAGATGAAGATTAGTGGAAATTCTTTGACTCTTTGTCGTGTTGCTTTCTTGACGGACCATGCATGGTCGAGCAATCGATTGTGGAACACAATTTCCGTGACTCAAATCCGAAAAGGAGTGACAATAGAAAACTAGAGTACCACTTGCGTTTCAAAGTCGTGGTCGTGGATGTGATCAATGTTTGAAAAAATTAGTTAGTTGTACATTGATCTACGTACGTGTTCAATGGTCATCGACGGATGAGGCTAGATGTGTGCTTTGAATGCAAATTAATTCGCACATCTACTATTAGAAAAGTGACTTAGCTATAATAGTTTGGTAAATTTGGTAAATTGTGTGACTTGTCTTACATGTTTTGGTATTTGAGTTTGTTTAGAATTAAGAAACTATTTTATGACGATTTCTTTTTCATGAGCACTATAATTCTTTGTACAATTTGAAATAGTATTTAGTACCTTTCGAATTAATTGGTACCTTTAAATTAGAATTTTGTAGTCTGTATGGTCTGTACTTTGAATCTGGTTTGATAATTTGAATAAAGTTTTCGTTTCATTTTTTCAATTTTGTTTGCTTATTCGTCTTTTAGCTACCAACATCTACATGATAAAAATTTATGGATGATAATAAAGTCTGTTCATCTTTCAAAATGGCATTGTTTGGCCTTATACTCAAGTTGTTTCATAAAAATGCTTTAAAGGCCAAAGAAACACAGTGAGGCCGAAAGACCGTTCACAAGGTTTTTTTTAGGCCTTTTGTTCTTTTTTATCTTTTGAAATTTGTTAAGATCAATTTCCGAAATCATTTTGGGGCCGGTGATGAAATTGAAAAAATTAGCCGGAAAGGGGATCTTGTGATTATTTCAGAAGTTTAGCCGATATGTTCATGTTGTTTAGATTTAAGATATGGTGCTTTATGGTGTATATTTGAGATCTGAGACATGTTTTAATTTGATGGTTTAAAGTGTTTGAATTTTGCTATTTCGAGTGTGTTTGGATCTGACAAAGATTAGTCATCATGTGGGAGTGTGTATGTTTAAATCTGTCTTTCAAGTTGGACCAAATGAAGTGTATATATATGTAAAAGTGTTGTATAACAACGAGCCTAGTAGCACAATGTGAACAATAAGCAAGGAAATATAAGAGAATATGAAAGGGAAAGATAGAACTTGTTATTGGTGTGTCTTCACAATACATTAGGTGACTCTATTTATAAGGACCTTAACATGAATGCTATTAAGTACAAAAAGGGATGTTACAAGACCAATCATAAATGTGAAGGTTACTAGTTATGAGATATGAATGTGGAGATTAATGTGTACGATCATATAATAACTATTCATAATATTCCCCCTTAATTGTACATCATTCAAAATACGCTTTTGATACCGCCTCATTAAAAACCTTGCTAGGAAAAAACCCAGTGGGAGAAAAACCATAGCTAAAGGAAAATGTGGACGTATGGTCAGGACTGGGCCAGGAATGGGTCAGGCCCGGCATCAGCGGCCCACTCTACACCTAAACCCTAATGCATGCCTATATATACACACGCAAGTTATCTCTAAACCTAACATCTTTTGCTATGCCACAGCGCATACTAACTTGACCGTCGGAGATGGACCCCGGGGCTACAGCCTCGGGTCCACTCCTAACGGGTTCTCTTTGTTGACAGGTCTACTAGGGCTCGAGAAGACGACTAACGGCCAAGGAGAGTCGTTGAATCCAGTCCGCGCCAGATTATGCTTCAACAAGTTGGCGCCATCCGTGGGACCACGAATAAATTATGTTTCGTGTTCTCATATTACCGAAAAGCAGAAAACAATTTCTAAAGTCGGTAACTCTATAACCTTTGCATTATGCGTACAACTTTATCCACAAGTTGGTAACACTTTATTTATTAAATTGGACGCATGGTATTTTATCTTTGATATTCGCATTGGTACTGTTTTATGCATCACGTACTGTTAGATGCGTAACACTTTGATTTTGCATCACGTTTTATGCATCAAGTTTTATGCGTACAAGTTGGACGCATCAGATCAACAACACATAAAAGAAAACGTCCGCACGATTGGACCTATTTTATCTTTTAGTCCGCATGATCGGACCTAAGAAAATATCCGCATGATCAGAGCAATTTTATTTTTTAGCCGCGAATTAATTCACGCAGATACTGTTTTTACGGTTGGTACGCTTGTTCGCGCTCGAACAACGCAGTCGCGATAAATCTACCCGCATTAGGCCGTGCGTTCAGACATCTTCGCAGAGAACGCGTACGCGCGAACACCACGATGCTAGTCAATCGCCATGATGCGCACTGGACAAAGGCCGTGGTATAAACATCTGCGATCATCCACAAACGTTCGAGTCTATGCGGTTACGATAAATCCATCTGCGTCTATTAGTCGCGGTCACGGTACATCCATCCGAGTTTTTATTTTATACATTAAAAAAAAGAAAAAGAATAAAACACAATTAATTCTTTCGTTGGTACGCATCCCACGACGGGTGCGCACTGCTAATTTTCTTATATGCTATGTGCTATATATTTTTTTTATGCTATGTGCTATATATTGCTTAATTTTATTAGGTTTTATATGCTGCGATTCGCGGCATATACTTTTAATCTTTGCATTGAGTGTTTTTCGCAGATTAAATAAGTTTAATGCTCCTACACGAGTAGCACCATCAAACTTGGGGGGCTACCAGGGTATATGCTACCACTGTTTTTGTACGCAGGTGTATTTGGAAGCAGATCGAAGACGAATTTAAATATTCGCACCAACTTGCCGTAGGGGAGACGTCCTCTGTCGGTTGTGAAGACGCGCACAGCGCAGAAGCACGTTTTCTGTCGCACATCTTTAGCGCGCACCTATGCGCAGAAGCACGTCTTCTGTCGCACCTCTTTGTCGCGCACATCGCACACTTATGCGCAGAAGCACGTCTACTGTCGCACCTCTTTGTCGCGCACAGCGCGCACTTCGCTACAGAAGCATGTCTTCTGTCGCACCATGTTGCGTCGCTACTGGTACAAAAGGTACACCCTTATCCAGGATGCAGCATGCGGGATCCACTTTCACCTACGCGGCCATCAGAACTTAAGTCTAGCATAACATAGCCATGCGCTATCTCATACTAGACTTGGGGGGCTTGTGGACGTATGGTCCGGACTGGGCCAGGAATGGGTCAGGCCCGGCATCAGCGGCCCACTCTACACCTAAACCCTAATGCATGCCTATATATACACACGCAGGTTATCTCTAAACCTAACATCTTTTGCTATGCCACAGCGCATACTAACTTGACCGTCGGAGGTGGACCCCGGGGCTACGGCCTCGGGTCCACTCCTAACGGGTTCTCTTTGTTGACAGGTCTACTAGGGCTCGAGAAGACGACTAACGGCCAAGGAGAGTCGTTGAATCCAGTCCGCGCCAGATTATGCTTCAACATAAAAAGAGTGTAGTGCGTATTATTCCCCCTCATAATCACTTTACTTGAGCTCACTAAAATGCCGCATTCCGATGCTGATAACGCTCAAATTGTGCATGTTTTTAGTAGCGTTATCCGTGCTTTTATGTGTGTTATTTGGTTATAATCATATGCTTTTGTTGCTTAATCGTATCAAAGTGCGTTTGCTAGTTCATTTGTAGCCAAGTACAGGAAAGTGGAGAAAAAGACGGAAAAAGAAGTAAAATACGAAGGTTTCTCCATATACGAAGAATTCCCGATAAAAGCAAGACTTGTGGATTATATTCGAGAAGATAAAGTCATCACGTTAGTGGTCCAAAGACTTAAGAATAAAGTTCAAGAAGGGAAACGAGAAAGAAATGAAGAAAAGAAGCTTAAACGAAGACATATTGGAAGACTCGTTGTTCCCGACACACCTTCACCATTTTGGCCATAACTTTTGCATACGGACTCCGTTTGACCCCCCGTTCGCGGCCACGGAAAGCTAAGAGAAAGATCTACAACTTTCGTGATTATGA
Source organism: Chrysanthemum seticuspe (assembly GCA_019973895.1). Lineage (NCBI taxonomy): Eukaryota > Viridiplantae > Streptophyta > Magnoliopsida > Asterales > Asteraceae > Chrysanthemum > Chrysanthemum seticuspe. The sequence goes on from BPTQ01000004.1 coordinate 308,503,146, forward strand.
CTTTTTATGATTTTTGCTCCAACCGATCGGTCGAGTCCCGCAACCGGATCCGGTTGGAGAATGGTCAGAAGACCAACCGATTCGGTTGGAGCTCAACCGGATCCGGTTGGAGGTCCTGTTTCAGCCATTTCTGCAATACTAAGACTCCAAACGTGTTCCAAATGATTCTAGTCCCTTACTACATGGTTTCTAGTCCCTTCCAAGCTCCTTGGCCTCCAAGAAATGCATTGAATACCTTAAGCCTTGGTAGTAGTATAAATAGAACCCATTTGGCATCTCATTTCATCATCCCTTCTCCATCTTTCTCATCCCTTTCATCCACCACTCCATCTCTAGGTGTGAAATTCAAGCCTCCACCCTTAAGGACGAATTTCCACCTAAAACAACATCCCTCCCTCAACTTACCTTCCCCAAAGGTGTGAAATTCAAGCCTCCACCCTTAAGGACGAATTTCCACCTAGAGAGCAAACCATAACTTGAGAGAACACAACCACTCTCAATACCTTCACCAAAGGTGTGAAACTCAAGCCTCCACCCTTAAGGACGAGTTTCCACCAACTATCATATCCCAACTTGTGTGAAATTCAAGCCTCCACCCTTAAGGACGAATTTCCACCAATTACACCAACTTATCTTCCCCAAAAGACCACAAACCTCTGCCAAATTCGTGTAGTGTGCTCAAGGGTTGTCGAAGGCGTTTGGACATCATTTTCCGGCTTGGTAGAACTATTGTAGTTGATTGGAGGCTTGAAGGAGTGCTATAATCCTTCATCTTTTCCTATTGTAATTCATACTTTGGGTAAACCTTGTTACTTTTCTATTTAAAGATGTTTGTTATTGATATGATTATTGAGATTTTGTGTTTGATTGGAATAATGATGAATGTCTTGATACTTGCTTGTTCTTATATTGCTTTTCTTGTTGGTTTGATATGTGACAATCATAACCATCAACTTGTTACTTGTTCTTATAATGCTTTTCTTGTTGGTTTGATCCGTGACAATCATAACCATCAACTTGTTACTTGTGACTTGCTTAAACAAATAAACAACACTTGTAGTGCAACCAAGTCTCTTGGGACGACCTTGATTTACCATATACTACACTACAACTTGACTAGGGTATACTTGCCCGAATGTGTTCCTAGTTAACCGGTAATTCTTGTTACAAATTTAAAACCACGATGAAGCACATCAAGTTTTTGGCGCCGCTGCCGGGGACTTGTTTTGCACTTGTTTGTTCGTTTGAATGTTTTCATGTTTGATAGATTGTTTGTTTGCTTGCTTGATAATTCCGGCATCGTCACCATCAAGTTTTTGGCGCCGCTGCCGGGGACTTGCGTTTGTATTCTTGTGTTTGTTTGCTTGTTGAATTGATTGCTCTTGATGTTTGCTTGAATGCTTGTCTTTTTCTTAAAATCTCTAATTTTTCAAATGCTCAATTGATCTTGGCATCAAAATCGTGTTTTTGATGTTGGGATTTCGTTTCATATGTTCTAAAATGCTCATTTCAATGATTGCTTTCTAAGTTGCTCGAAATCGTTTGCGAAAAAACCACCAAAACCACCCAGATCACTCCAACCGAATCGGTTGGCACTCCAACCGGATCGGTTGGAAGCCTCGTACTTAATAAAACCACTACAACCGATCGGTCACTACCCGTAACCGGATCCGGTTGTGTGTTCTGTTAAAAAAAAAAAAAAAAAAAAAAAAAAAAAAAAAAAAAAAAAAAATCCATTTTGTGTGTTTCTTGTTTCGTAAGTTTTATGTTTTATATGTTATATGATCTCTTGCATGTCTCTATGTTATTTGTTTTTGTTATTTTTGTTTATATTAGTTTCGTATTAATTTTGAATAAGATTATCTTGTTTTAGATTATCTTGTTTGATTTGTTTTACTTGACTAATTATGTGTGCTTGCATCTATGTGATTGTCGTTCTTCTGTGATTGTGCTTCTATTTGTTTTAAGTGTCGTGTTATGTTTTTGGTCATTTTCTAGTTTATGTGTTTAGTTTACTTGTGTTTAGTTTTGTTTTCCTTACTTTCTGTGTTCTTATTTTATTTTATCAATAAATGGTTTGAAATAAAACTTGTAAAAAAAAATAAATAAAAAATAAAAAATGAAAATAAAATAAAAATTAGAAAATTTCCTCTAACCGATCGGTCATCGCCCGTAACCGGATCGCTTGGAAGGTTTGTCTCATTTGGTTCGTCCCCAACCGATCGGTCACTCCCCGTAACCGGATCGGTTGGACTAATCTGTTAAAAAAATCATTTTTCATATTTTGTTCTTGTGTGTTTGTGTTTAGATAAAATAAGTTTAAATGTCTTTTTGTTTTTGCAAGAGTATCATTTCTTTTACTTGGTTTTTCCATTTTAAATTTTGTTAATTTGGTACATTGTGAATAAATAAGTACATGTGTTTTTAAAAATAAAAATGTTTCGAACTTTGTGGGTATGTTCATTGGAAACCCTCACGAGACTATAACTCGTCCACTCGGGCCACCGAGGGGTTTAAAGGCTTGTTGCATGCGCTAAATGCAACCGTGATGCCTACGAAAGTGAGCTTTAGAATTTTACGCGTTTTTGTAGTTTAGTTTATTTTTGCAGGTTTAATAAGCTCTTGGAGGAAGGATTGATTGGATTGTTGGAGACCTTATACTCTTGATTGGACATGTTTGGATGAGAAATCTATTGATCTCACACGCTTATGCTAGCGTTTGCTTAGCATCTTATCATATGGAGTTCGACCGTGATGTTTGGCCCGAGAGGTTTCGTTTCACTTAAACTTATTATTTTATTTTTCCCTATCTTACATGCTATAGTTTTAGCAATTGCTTTACTTTGTTTCTTTGTTATTTTTCCTTTGTTGGTTTGTTTGGTAAATTATTTTAATAAATTGACTTTTTCAAGTCCCTCGAAAGTAAGGCTCACCCATTGTAAACAAACTGTGTGAGAGGTATAAGGCGGGTTTCCCTGATTCCCTAAAGAAGTTTGGTTTTTAATATGCTTCACGCTGACCTGCTTCTCCGCTTCTTTGTGCGTTTCAATGGAGCTACCGAGAACTCGTGGGACAAGAATAAGTCATGTTTGTTTGTTTTTTTTTTTTAAATTATAAAATTAAAAAAAAAAAAAAAAAAAAAAAAAAAAAAAAAGAGTCGTAACTAGATTTAAATTATTTTTCTTTTGTGTGCTTAACTTAAGTGTGGGGGGAAGATATTATTGTGAAAAGCGAAACTAGTTTTTAGATTCCAAATTTTTGGGCCTGTTTTTAAATTTTGTGAACTTGTTTGCCCTTGTGATCTAGTTGTTTTCACGCTTATAGGATAATATATTAGAATAACTGGATCAACCCACTGGTGAAATCGGTAATTTTGAAAAACTTGAGATGTGTCCCGATTATTATTGCAATCCATTCTGGGATCGATGACATTTGCTAGCACATATTATAGCCCTTTCACTAAATTGTGAGGATTTGAGCCATTTTCTTATTAGCGTACATCTTTTATGCTTGAATCTTTTGCTACGAGTGTGCCGGTGATTTTATTTATTCTAGAACTTGTGCTTGTAAATCATTACCAGACCGCAGTAAGATCGCATTCGTGTGATATAAGTGTATTCGTGTGATAAAGAGGCACTTTAGGAATAAAACTAAATGGCCTTCCGTTTACATCTAATGATATATTAGCTAGCCACATCGGTTAGTTAACCACCCTTACATGGACCCATTTGTTAGCGCTCATCTTTAGCGCTAGATACCCTTAGTACACCCTTTGAGCCATCCTTTTCTTTTTGTTACATCCAGAAAAATACAAAAATATTTTACACTTTAAACCTTAGCCTACCCCTTGTCAATGTCTAAATAGTTGGTTGCTAGTTGCTTGGTATGTTGGATTGTTTTTGATGATTATGAGTTAGCCGCACTTTGCCATTCGTGTGTGCCATTCCGACAAAGTTGAAGATTGATCACCTTCTTATTTGTATTTTTGTGGTGATGCTTATACGAAGTGTGGGGGAGATGTGATGTATGAAGAAGAAGTGTTGAAAAAAATAAAATAAAAAAATAATAAAATAAGTCATCAAAAAAAAAATGAAAGAAAAAAAAAATATATATGTGATGAAGGAAGAGGAAATATGTTTGAGATATCGATTAGCCAATGTTCTAAGACGTGATATATCTGTATTTGGTGATCGATATGTGAAGAGAAGATTGTAACTATAATCATTTTCGGGTTTGCGGATTGTTCGTGACTAGCAACATGGGTATTAGACTTGACTTTTTTTTTTTTTAAAAAACCAATTTCATATATATTCCCATGCCTTATCAATACCCTTTATTCACCCTAAGCCTATCGTTATAACCCGAATAAAAGCCCTCTTTAGATGTTTACACTTGGTGCTTACGCCACGTCGGTGGAGTTTTGTTTCTTGTACAAGCCTATGGTAATATTTAGATCATGACTGAACAAATATGAGTGTACTATTCCTTAATACTATCCATCACTAAATAAAATGAGTGTTGAGTGAATTATATATCCGTTCCTTTTCGTGAGGTGCTTAGCCATGTTATCAAGCGAGAGAATCCATGGGGTATTGTCAAATATCTCATTTTTTCACCTCATAAAGCTTAAAACGATGAATCTTATCTTGTACTTGTACTTGGTAGATTTGCATCGCATTTTTTCTAATCATCTTTTATGCACCATGTGGTATTTATTTTTTTCTTAATTTCTAGATTTGCTTGAGGGCAAGCAAAACCTTAAGTGTGGGGGAGTTTGCGCTCATTTTTCGCTTATTTTTGCTTATTTAAAAAAAAACCCCAAAAATATTTTTAATTTTTCTTTTCGTTTTGTCATTTAGGTTTGTAGTTTTATTTTTCTTTTCTTAGATTTGCTTGAGGGCAAGCAAAGTTTAAGTGTGGGGGAATTTGATAACGCTCAAATTGTGCATGTTTTTAGTAGCGTTATCCGTGCTTTTATGTGTGTTATTTGGTTATAATCATATGCTTTTGTTGCTTAATCGTATCAAAGTGCGTTTGCTAGTTCATTTGTAGCCAAGTACAGGAAAGTGGAGAAAAAGACGGAAAAAGAAGTAAAATACGAAGGTTTCTCCATATACGAAGAATTCCCGACAAAAGCAAGACTTGTGGATTATATTCGAGAAGATAAAGTCATCAAGTTAGTGGTCCAAAGACTTAAGAATAAAGTTCAAGAAGGGAAACGAGAAAGAAATGAAGAAAAGAAGCTTAAACGAAGACATATTGGAAGACTCGTTGTTCCCGACACACCTTCACCATTTTGGCCATAACTTTTGCATACGGAATCCGTTTGACCCCCCGTTCGCGGCCACGGAAAGCTAAGAGAAAGATCTACAACTTTCGTGTTTATGATTTTTTATGATTTTTGCTCCAACCGATCGGTCGAGTCCCGCAACCGGATCCGGTTGGAGAATGGTCAGAAGACCAACCGATTCGGTTGGAGCTCAACCGGATCCGGTTGGAGGTCCTGTTTCAGCCATTTCTGCACTACTAAGACTCCAAACGTGTTCCAAATGATTCTAGTCCCTTCCTACATGGTTTCTAGTCCCTTCCAAGCTCCTTGGCCTCCAAGAAATGCATTGAATACCCTAAGCCTTGGTAGTAGTATAAATAGAACCCATTTGGCACCTCATTTCATCATCCCTTCTCCATCTTTCTCATCCCTTTCATCCACCACTCCTTCTCTAGGTGTGAAATTCAAGCCTCCACCCTTAAGGACGAATTTCCACCTAAAACAACATCCCTCCCTCAACTTACCTTCCCAAAAGGTGTGAAATTCAAGCCTCCACCCTTAAGGACGAATTTCCACCTAGAGAGCAAACCATAACTTGAGAGAACACAACCACTCTCAATACCTTCACCAAAGGTGTGAAACTTAAGCCTCCACCCTTAAGGACGAGTTTCCACCAACTATCCTATCCCAACTTGTGTGAAATTCAAGCCTCCACCCTTAAGGACGAATTTCCACCAATTACACCAACTTATCTTCCCCAAAAGACCACAAACCTCTGCCAAATTCGTGTAGTGTGCTCAAGGGTTGTTGAAGGCGTTTGGACATCATTTTCCGGCTTGGTAGAACTATTGTAGTTGATTGGAGGCTTGAAGGAGTGCTATAATCCTTCATCTTTGCCTATTGTAATTCATACTTTGGGTAAACCTTGTTACTTTTCTATTTAAAGATGTTTGTTATTGATATGATTATTGAGATTTTGTGTTTGATTGGAATAATGATGAATGTCTTGATACTTGCTTGTTCTTATATTGCTTTTCTTGTTGGTTTGATATGTGACAATCATAACCATCAACTTGTTACTTGTTCTTATAATGCTTTTCTTGTTGGTTTGATCCGTGACAATCATAACCATCAACTTGTTACTTGTTACTTGCTTAAACAAACGAACAACACTTGTAGTGCAACCAAGTCTCTTGGGACGACCTTGATTTACCATATACTATACTACAACTTGACTAGGGTATACTTGCCCGAATGTGTTCCTAGTTAACCGGTAATTCTTGTTACAAATTTAAAACCACGATGAAGCACATCAGATGCCATATACCAATTTCTTAAATGTTTAAGTAGGGAGTGCCTTGGTAAATAAATCTGCTAGATTGTCGCTTGAACGAATCTTTTGAACAATAATATCGCCATTCTTTTGTAAGTCATGAGTGAAAAAGAACTTCGGTGAAATGTGCTTGGTTCTATCCCCTTTAATAAACCTTTCCTTCAGTTGAGCAATGCATGCTGCGTTGTCCTCGTGCAAAATTGTTGGTCCCGTATTTCCCTCATAAATACCACAAGATTCACCAATATGTAGTATAACATTTCTTAACCAAACACATTCTCGGCTTGCTTCATGGATCGCCAAAATTTCTGCATGATTAGATGAAATGGCTGCGATTGTTTGCTTTACGGACCGCCATGAAATTGCAGTACCGCCATGTGTGAATACATAACCAGTTTGAGACCGACCAATATGAGGGTCAGACCTCTATCCTGCATCTGCATATCCAACTAAATTTGTTTTGGACGAGTTAGTAAAATATAAGCCCATGTCTTTTGTACCTTGAAGATATCGAAATATTTGCTTTATCCCATTCCAATGCCTCCTCGTAGGACATGAGCTATATCTTGCTAATAAGTTTAAAGAAATGATATATCCAGTCGTGTATGACTAGCGAGAAACATCAATGCTCCAATGGCACTTAAATAAGGTACTTCGGGACCAAGAATATCTTCGTCATCTTTTGGAGGCCGAAAAGGGTCTTTTTCAACATCTAGTGACCTCACCACCATTGGAGTGCTTAGTGAGTGTGATTTATCCATGTAGAACCTTTTCAAAACCTTTTTCGTGTATGCTTCTTGGTGGACTAAAATTCCATCGTTGAGATGTTCAATTTGCAATTCACGGCAAAACTTGGTTTTTCCAAGATCTTTCATCTCAAACTCTTTCTTTAAGCATTCCATCGCCTTTGGAAGCTCGCCAGGAGTTCCAATTATATTTAAGTCATCAACATACACAGCAATTATTACGTACTCCGATCCAGATTTCTTAATAAAAATGCATGGGCAAATAGAATCATTTTTGTCGCATTCTTTTAACAAATACTCACTAAGGAGATTGTACCACATGCGGCCAAATTGTTTTAATCCATACAAGGACTTATTCAATTTTATTGCATAATGTTCCCGAGAGCTTTTCTCACTTGATCCGGGTAACTTAAATCCTTCTGGAAGTTTCATGTAAATTTCAGTGTCAAGTGAACCATATACGCAAGTCAAGTCCTTCTTGTATCACCAGACTAATTAGATAGCGAAAAGTAGTTGCATCCACCACAGGAGAGTATGTCTCCTCGTAATCAATTCCAGGTCTTTGAGAAAAACCTTGTGCCACCAATCTTGCTTTGTATCTCATAATTTCATTTTTTTCATTGCACTTTCGCACGAAGACCCATTTATAACCTACAGGTTTTACGCCTTTAGGTGTACGGACTACTTGTCCAAAAAATTCTCTTTTTGAGAGAGAATTCAATTCCGTATCAATTGCGTCTTTCCATTTTGGCCAATCGTTTCTATTTCTGCATTCTTGAACAGACTTTGGCTCTTGATCCTCATCATTTTCCAACACTTCTAATGCTACATTATATGCAAATATCTCATCGACGTCGATTTCATTTCGGTTCCACACTTTTCTAGACATGCTATAATTTATTGAGATCTCATCATTTTCAGGTACCTGCGGTTCTTGCAGAACCGTCATGTCTAGTGTCTCTTCTTGAGACCCTTCTGGCGTTTCTTTTACCTCCAGTTTGCCATCTTGATTATTTGCTCCTTTTTTCTTTCGAGGATTTTTATCTTTGGAACCGACCGGTCTACCACGCTTCAAACGTGCTTTAGAATCACTACCAATTGTTGGTTGTTCTTCATGGACACATATTTTAACAGGAGCATTAACACCTGGTATATGTGACTTAGTCACTCTCTTTGGGTCAGTAAATGCATCTGGTAATTTATTTGCTAAGTCTTGTAAATGAATTATCTTTTGAACTTCAAGTTCACATTGTTTAGTCCGAGGATCAAGATGAGACAATGATAATTCATTCCAGCTTATTTCACTGTCCAGCTATTTTTTCTCACCCCCCCCCCCAATGTTGGGATACTGACTCGTCAAAATGACAGTCAGCAAATCGAGCCGTAAATACGTCCCCCGTTGATGGTTCTAAATACTTAATTATAGACGGCGAATCATACCCAACATATATTCCCAACCTCCTTTGAGGTCCCATCTTTGTGCGTTGTGGTGGAGCAATTGGAACATATACCGCACAACCAAAAATCCTTAAATGTGATATATTTGGTTCCTGACCAAAAACCAATTGTAATGGGGAGGAAGTATGATAACTTGTTGGCCTGATGCGAATTAGTGTTGCTGCATGTAAAATTGCATGGCCCCAGGCAGAAACTGGTAGTTTTGCTTTCATTATCATTGGCCTTGCAATCATCTGAATTCGTTTGATAAACGATTCAGCAAGCCCATTTTATGTTTGCACATGAGCTACTGGATGTTCAACACTTATACCAATCGACATACAAAAGTCATTGAATTCTTGAGACGTAAATTCACCAGCATTGTACAAACGTATTTTCTTTATTGGATAATCTGTAAAATGTGCTCTAAGTCTTATTAATTGGGCAAGTAGTCCTGCAAACGCCAGATTGCGACTTGATAGTAAGCACACATGTGACCATCTAGTTGATGCATCAATCAAAACCATAAAATACCTAAATGGTCCACAAGGCGGATGTATGGGCCCACATATATCCCCTTGTATCCTTTCCAGAAAATTAAGGGACTCATTCCCAACTTTAGCCGGTGATGGACGTGTAATCAACTTTCCTTGTGAGCATGCAACACATGTAATATCCTTAGTTTGAAAAAACTTATTGTTCCTTAAAGGATGACCACATGAGTTTTCTGTAATTTTTCGCATCATTGTTGACCTGGGATGGCCCAACCGGTCATGCCAAACAATAAAATTCTCTCGGTCTATAAACTTCTCGTTTATGACTACATTTGATTCAATTACATTAATCTTAGTATAGTATAAACCGGAAGAAAATGCAGGTAATTTCTCTAAGACATGCTTTTTACCCATAATCATATATGTAACGTGAAGGTACTCTATTTGTCCTTCACTTGTTGTCTCAATATGGTATCCGTTTCTACGGATATCTTTAAAACTCAACAAGTTCCTTTGAGACATGGTGGAAAATAATGCATTATCACTTTTAAACCGTGTTCCTCCCGGTAATAATATATTTGCTTTTCCCGATCCTTCGATCAATTTTGCACTACCAGATATAGTGTTCACATTCGATTTTTGTATATTTATTTGAGAGAAATATTTTCTCTTCTTAAGAATTGTATGTGTGGTTGCACTATCCACTAGACACACATCTCCATCATCAGTAGTCAAAGTAGCTAGTTGATCCATGTTCTTCAAAAAAAAATATACAAATTTATTATAAGAAAATAACTCGGGTATATTAAAACAGTGAAGCAAACAAAATCACTAAAACAAACATTTTATTGATAATCAGAGAATCGAAACAAACATCCAAAGGAATTAAGAAACAAACATAAAACGAAGGCTATTATTCTTGGCACGAAATTAAACACAAGGCATTCTTAATGTAAAGCTAGAAAACATAAAACAAAGAGATGTTTGGATTTGGTTGCTCAATCATTCGTTGGTAAAAAAGTCACTGACATCCAAATTGGTTGGATTAACTTGGTCTTCATGACCACTGGGGCTACCAAGGCTACCAACATTTTCATTATCATAGACGAAATTCACTGCCACCTCTTTTCCTTTATTCTTTTGAGATTTTTGATAAAGGTCCACTAGATGCTTGGGTGTACGACAAGTACGTGCCCAATGGTTTACACCCCCACAGCGATAACATGTATTTGTTGTGACGCTTCTTGCTTTTTGACCTTTTTCATTCACCTTTCCCTTATCTTGCCACTTGTTGTGGCCACTTGTGTTCTTAAATTGAACACCACGATAATTTCCTCGACCAAAACCACGTCCACGACCACGTCCCCGGCCACGGTCAGAGCCACGACCGCGACCTCCATTTTGATTATTAATTGTTGCCACATTAGCCTCAGGAAATGGCGCGGTACCAGTTGGACGTGTCTCGTGGTTCTTCATTAGGAGTTCATTATTTTGCTGAGCCACGAGTAAGTAAGAGATTAAGTCACAATATTTTTTGAAACCTCTTTCGCGGTATTGCTGTTGCAACACCATGTTGGATGCATGGAAACTGGAAAATGTTTTTTCCAACATTTCTTCATCTGTGATCTTCTCTCCACACAAGGTCAACTGAGAGGTGATTCGGAACATGGCCGAGTTATATTCACTTACTGACTTAAAGTCTTGTAGCCTCAAGTGAGCCTCAAGTGAACCCACTCATAACGGGCTCTTGGCAAGATCACCGTTTTTTGATGGTCATATCTATCTTTTAAATTGTTCCAAAGAATGAGTGGGTCCTTCACTGTGAGATATTCAGTTTTTAAAGCCTTATGGAGATGATGGCGTAAGAAAATCATTGCTTTGGCCTTTTCTTGGACACTTGTTTCATTGCCCTCTTTAATCGTATTGCCAATGCCATTAGCATCCAAGTGAATCTCAGCATCCAAAACCCATGATAAATAATTCTTGCCAGTGATGTCAAGAGCCAAAAAGTCAAGCTTCGCAAAGTTTTACATGATAAACTATAATATAGAAATTTGAAAGGTTAATACCATTTATATGAAATGCAATATAAATAGTTTAGAGATAATCCATGCATACATAGTGAGTTTAGAGATGATGGATGCCATATATAGCGAGTATACATTTAGATGAATTAAACAACTAACAACATACATGTTAACTCTACACATAAGTTAAAATGGATAATAATATACATATACCATTATATCATAGTTGCACATGAATCCATATAACAAAGGAGTTTCATAAATTAACAGAAACGTTAGCACGTTGTCATTTTGGAACATTCAAGCAAACACAGATTTTAACATAATCAAGACAACAATCTTATATCAATTAGTTTATATGGACTGTAACCTACTAGTCAAATGCAAATAAGAAACTAGAGTACAATGGATAGAGTAGTTAAGTATTCTAATTCTATGTTAGTGACATTTAAATAAAATACTTATGGTGATAATTAATATTACTTATGATAATTAATATTTTTTTGTTTCAAATAAATTTGAATTTTGAAAGAAAAGAAAGAATTATAAATTTTGATAATGTAAGGCTATTGAAGAATAATAAACTTAATTAATGAGTAACGGTTACAAAATTAAAAGAAATAAAAAAAATATAAGTTTCGTGATTGAGACATGCAAAAAAAATAATTTAACGATTTTAATCAATTAATAAGATTAAACATTTATATATACCATACATGTGGTAAACAAACGTATGTCTATTTTAAACATATCATGAATGACAATTAACCAATAATTAATGATTGGAATAATGTTCATATAAATTTATTAATTATTTATAGTGTAATTGCATATTGCATACTACGTACTAATATTCAATCGAATCGTTTCTATATCGTAACCCTTCACATTTAGTCGTTGATAACGCTACACGCGTCGTTCGGGGTCAAAGGAACTTCCTTTTCTTCGAGCAAGTTTTATAACACCCTAGGCAGTGAACCTAATCGTTGTAGTGTAGTAATTAGGGTAAGCCACGGGTATTGATATCGTTCTCTAGGGGAATAGGAATGCTAGTAGGGAGTTACTACGCTAAGGTTAAGGTTGAGGAAGATTATTTTTTATCTTTTTATATTTTATGAAAATGGAAAGGTACGAATCTCGGGTATTGGATTTGGGGGGTTGGTATTTCTACCGATTACTCTACTATTATCTAATTATCTAAACTAAGGTTGTGGGAGTCTATGTCTAATTAATGTGTGCTCGTATGTAGTTTAAAGATGTGTTTACTTAAGTTGTATTACTCCTTAATTATCTCCTATTGATGGTTGAGTGTCACGTCTTATTCCTAGTTGCGTTGTGTGTCTAAAGTTGTAGGGTATGCGTTTCTCCCTAACTCTTTGAACTTACCAAAGGGTCTTGTCTACAAACCCACTAGAGATTATAGACTCCTACTCTAAGGCGCTCTTTGGATGGTTTAGCCTACAATTACTCAGGTAATTATACTCTAAGGTTCACAAAGATGAATCAAGCATTAAGTACACAACGAATGACCTATCGCATTACTAGATCTTTAATCAACTAAGATAAGAAACAACCAATCAATATTCAATAATTAAGTTTCATACTTCCTAAGCAAACACACAAATAAATTAGCCGGACATGGAGAACATGCAAGCATACACACAAATAATCAAAGACATAATTGAATTAATGAAGTAAAGACTTATCTTGGTGTAAGATAGGGTTTAAAACCCTAAAATACTGTACAAGACACCTTAGGTTCGGTTTTAGGTTTTTACTCCAAAGACTCTCCACACAAAGACTGAAAAATTCGGATTCTATATATAAGATTACAATTGCGACGGCGTCACCTTATGTTTAGTGACGCCGTCGTGTCGCCGCCATTAGGGTTTCGTCTTGGCCACGTTAACCTTGTGTGACAACTCGCAATTTCAGGTCATTTCTCAAAACAATTCATGCTTCACCATTTCATCATTTATCGTAAACAAGGTTTGCGTGTTCCAAATTCGCGTAACCTTATTGGTTTAGCGGCGAATTCATGATCATATCATCACGGACATTTCATATAGACTAAGTTTAGTCTACACTTCATTAGCCTCATTTGCATCATGTTAGTTCATTCATGATTTTGCATTTCACCTTAAACGCGTAAATTTCATATTAAATAAACGTTATCGCGTAAGTTATTATTTTGAACATTTAATCCGATACTTCCAAAAATTATCCCGACATATTTTTATACTTACATTTAGTTTATAAAAATAATATTTTGAGTTTACCTAGTGTTTTAAATGTATTTTGTATATAAATCGTTAAGTTTATATTATTACGACGTTTTTCTTAAAAACTACACGATAATTATTATTTCACTCAAATCTTTCAAGAAATGTATTTTTATGATTTTTATGACTACAATACATTTTGCTTTGACCCGTTAAAATTTATTTTTAGCTAACACTACCCTAAATGTTCAAATATATACATAACTACTAAACAAATTTTACCAAGTATACATTTACTTACACCTTTATAATTAAAAAGAGAAAAAAAAAATATATATGTATTGTAAATTCATTCCCCTTGGCGTCAAAATGGAGGTGGTTCATTAATGGTTGGTAAAATTTTTCTTCTTTGTATATGTCTACACTCCAAAGTTTCTTACACATACATCACATTATTTCAAAGTAAAAGTCAAGTATTTCTCTTCCTTTTTCATCTTCAAAACCGGCCAAGCCATAGATTGAAGAAGAAATCATCAAAGTTTTTCCAAGATCAAGTCTAAAACAATCTAGTTACACTCTTAATCAAGGTTTTGAAATAAAAACCTAGGGTGTTTAGGTTTAATCCTTGTCCTTATCACCTCATCAAGTAACTAGTAAGCATATCACTTTCATTTTACATCTATCATTATCATTTCATATGTATTTCATCATTTTTTTGAGCAAGCATGCAAGACTTATGGGTATTTATACCATTTTTACATTGTTTTTAAAAGTTTTATATATATAAGTCATCCTATAATTTATCCCTTGTTATATATTGGTCTTGATGATGTTTAGGAACCCATGACACCCTAAGAAGGTGTATGGTAGGATTAGAATAGCTTTGGAGTTGTTTTGAAGGGATTGGAATAGGTTTAGTACGAGAAAAACTCTTTTCGACAAGTCTAAAAAGTGGTCTGATCTTATTTTGAATTTCTGGAAAATCCGACAGTAGACATGAATTTTTGGCCTAGATATTTAGAAAATATACTTTAAAACGAATATGTGGCCGCTTGAACGGATTAAAACGGAGTTATAACGAAGAAGTTATGAATTTTTCAAGTTTGACGACGAAATATATATTTCCTGAAAATTTCAGCACACTATTTTTGTTTTGTACGAGTCAAAAACGAGTCTTAAGCTTTATAAATTATTTCGACTTATCAAAAATATATTAGTATACTTTGATACAAAGCTAAGGACGTATAATACGTAGAAAACGGATTTGTAACGACTAAAATATACACGTTTTCATAAAATTGCCGTAACTTTATTATCTACGAAAAACTATATTATTTTTAGTTGACAAGTGTTACGGTAAACAAAACGACCATATTGAAGGCTATTTTTAATGTTGACGTAGAACTTTTTGTAACGAGATGTCTTTTAATAAAATCGAGATCACCAAGCATATTTTCCAAAACGACCAACCGTTTGTATAGCGGAGTTGTAATAAATTATTTACGGTTGCTTAAACTTTGCCGAAACTCACTTTTAAACCACATTTTGGACAAAATCACCATACTTAACCTATATTTTTCTTTATGAACGAGACCTCTAGGATAAAAACTTAAATGCCAAAACTTCGAGATTTTGATACAAGCTTTCCAAAACCGTTGAGTTCGTTTCCTAACGTTCGACGTACACCATTTTACGACTAGCTTTTCGAGGCCATTTTAGTCACTTTCATGAAATTTCCAACGACATTATTTTACGACGAAAAGTTATAATTTCACAATAAATCATTAAGAAACTATTGTAGGATGACATTTTGACGTAAATACTTGCAAAGTAATTTAAGAATGGTCAAGACGTCAAAAAGGGTATTTTTCGACGAAGAGTATTATTTTCAAAACTCACAAATGGTATAAATAACATACGAAATGCATGCATAACATTACATCATAACTCATTACATATCATATCATTCATAATAGGTCATTTTCGAGATTCACGCTACATTTCAGTGTACTCACTTTTGTCATCGCCTCATTTTACCAAGTGAGTCATAGCCCCTACTCTTTTAATTGTTTTATTAAACTCTTTGGGGGAGATACATGCTCAACTATTTTCATGACATTCATGAATATTTGCAAACTATATGTTTATCTGTGCTGAATGTTTAGTCATACGAGGTAACAGTTTTGCCATGCTTAGAATTGTCTTAGTATTATCATTGAGCTAATTGTCTTGCTATATTCATTGAGCTAATGGTCTTGGTATATTCATTGAGCTAATGGTCTTGGTATAAGCAGTGAGCTAATGGTCTTGGTAGAATCATTGAACTAATGGTCTTGGTACAATCCTGAACTAATGGTCATGGAACAATTTGAAACCGTACGAATTATGTGTTATATTAAGTAACTGTGGATACATTAAGTTATGCACTATTTTGTGAATTCATTTGACATCATGCGCTTGAGCATAAACTATATCACATTTTGGCAATGGGTTGTGAATACACAGGTTGCAAGTTTTGTATGGGCGGAACTTGGAACTGAGTGGATTTACAATGCCTTTGCTGCATAAACGATTTTGAAAGGCTTTACATTTCAACACAAATCCTATGAACTCACTCAACCTTTGTGTTGACACTTTTTAGCATGTTTTATCTCAGGTATCTAAGGCATTCACTTCATGGCATGCATTTGGACACATCATAGAGTCGCGGTGACGACGCGTCTCACTTGGGTTTTACGTACTTTAAAACATCGTTTGAATTGTAATAAACTTATTTCCGCACAAGTTGATTTTCTTTTGGGACCTATACTTTGTAAACTCTGATTGTTTTATTAAATCAAACGATGTTATTTTCAAACGACACTTTAGGTCGTTCAATATAACTGTGATTGTGATGCTATGACAGTCAATCCCCAGGAATTCCATTCCGCTGCAAAACAGGTAATTTGGGGGTGTGACACCTTGCGACGGCGTCACCTTATGTCCGTGACGCCGTCCTCTTCAGCTTCTGACGTCGTCTGGATTGCATCTAGGCCGTCTGAGTAGCGACGGCCAACTCTTTCACCACTAGACGCCGTCTCTTGAAAATACTAGTTTTGGGTTCTGGCCCGTCACAATAATTTTGGGACGCGTCGCCAATAGCACCTGACGCCGTCGCCTTCTAACTTCAGCAACTGTGAGTGCCTCGATTTCGACTTTGGCCATTTTCTTCATATATTCGCGCCTTTTCGTCCAAATAAGTGCCATTCCAGCATTTTGCCTTCACGAGACCTAAAAAGTGAAAAGGAACGATATTAAGCAATAACGGATGCAAAAGTGATCAAATAAGAACTTAAACGACCCCTCAAAATGGTACCTTTTAAAACCTTATCAGTCGTTCACATTCACATATAATTATGAATATTAAAACATGTAGTAAATGCAAATAAGTAAGTCTAGATAACGGTTCATCAAAATAAAGATTTTTAAACAAATGCAACAAAAATCACATTATTTTTGTA